>JAOTRH010127487.1:0-14453 GCA_034768845.1 Heliamphora exappendiculata
GGAAGGGGAAGGGGAAGGGTTGGCTTGTGACGTTGTTATATAGAGGGAAAGAGAAAAAGTTTGATTGACTTTTTATTTTACAAACAAATATCAAAATTAATCATAAAATTAATTATATAAATTAAAATTTAATATTTTATTTCTACTGAAATCTATAATACTTGGGAATTTCAGCCAAAATTTATTTTTATGGCTTTTGTGGTTGTAATTCTGTTTGGTAAATATTTTCCTTTATTGTATTATGTGTTTAGATATAATTGCTTATTGTTTTTAGTTTTTAATAATGTTTTTAAAAAATTTAATTAAACTATTATATTTTTAAACATTTTTTATTGAGATGAGTCAAAATATAAAAAAATAAAAAGAAAAGCTAAAATAATTCCATGAATTAATTTTTATGTTATTTACTTTAGTTTATAATAAAAATTTTTAAATTTTTTAATTAAATTATTTTTATTTTTTTATTCATCTCATCAAAATTATTCAAAAAAATAAAAAAAGCAAAAAAAAATTTAGAAATTTAGTCCAAAGAGGACATACGGTGTTTAGTAAATCTGTTTTATCCCTCCGTAAAGAGCGGAAGGTAGGGGGTTGATGCCGGGCCTTAAATGTCAAACCACCAAAATATCCATTTCCGGTCTTGAAATTACCACTAAAGAAGCTGTGTTCCCCTCTCTCTCTCTCTCTCTCTCTCTCTCTCTCTCTCTCTCTCGTGTGTGTGTTTTTTCTCTGTTTTAACATTTCTCCTTCTTAATCATGAATGTGGTATAATTACAAACATTTATATAAGGAGTTCTACACAAATTCTATTTAAATTTAGGTTTTATTTATTTTGATGTAAAATATTTTATGTGTAAAATAATTTTATAAAAATTATTTTTTTACTTGTATTTTTTGGTGTTTGGTTAAAATTTAAAAAATAAGAATAAGATATGAGAATGACCAAAGGTGAAAAGAATTAGAGTGAAAAATTTCAAAAGAATTCTGAAAAGATTTAAATGGGAAGGAGCTGCATCTCATTCCCTCATTTTTATTTGTTATAAAAATTGTAGAGGATAAAAATTGTGATGTACTAGTTTCGTTCAAGCTGGCCGAGATGTAAGAGATGAATGTCACGTGTATGCCTCCACATGAAATGGGTGAAATGTCCGTCGGTAGACTCTCCGACGATCAAATCAGGCAAGGGTTTAAGAAAAAACGAAGAAACTGAAAGGGTATTTTGAGAGAATTTTGGCTAGTAAAAAGATAGCATCCCTTACATTATGAGAGAATTGGCTATTTATAGAAAGAAATATACTTGACCTACTTGTAGAGTCCGAGCCGACCCGAGCAGGTCGGATTGTACTCCCTCTCTCTGATCAATGCATAGCAATTAATATCCTAATGGTGACTTATCAGTGCCGTCATTAGATCTCTCTACAAGACTTTTCTACAAGTTCCTTTTGTCATGTCAAGCTATCCATCAGCACTCAAACCTAATCTAGCTTTAGCTAAGTTAATTCTTTCTTACATCATAGACCTAGAGCTGGTCCAACCACTACTGATCTCTTATCATCACATCACTCTTCTGATATGCGTATCACGAGTTTCGAGCTCGGCTTTAGGGTTCAGACAGATCATCTTGCTCGGCCTTGAGTGCCGAGCATTCCGTCTCATGGTGCCGAACACCCAGTCTTTAGGGTCAGGGCTGAACTCTTTCTGAACTCGGATCCAAGGCATAGCATGTGCCATACGTCTCGAGGGCTCCGGAGCTCGAGCATACTGTTCGTTTAGCTCGGTATACTGCCCGAGCTAATATATGTACGCTGAAGTACGTGCAGTGGTGAAAAGGACTGTTGCACTGTACAGCATTCCACATGCGCTCCACATGACTTTGATCGGAACCTGATCCCCCTAAAAAATGACCAAATGCGATAAGAATTTGGTAAAGGTTTCGAAGGTGTATTCCAAAATTAACTTACGATTTAATTTTTTGTAAGTCAAATTTGGTCCAATGAGATAAAATATTTTACTAAAAAAAATATTTTACATAAATATTATCAACTAAATAATGAAAAATAAATAAAATATTTTACCTAAAAATATTTTACATCAAAACAAACGGAGGTTTAATATTTCTAATTGTATGATAAATTAATTTAGTAAAATAATTTAGTTGTTATAATAAATATCACTTTTTTGTTTTTTAAGTTTGAAGAGTATATATATATATATATACACACACTATTTTTATAAAATGAGAGCATTTACTTGGTGTTGCTCTCGTAATAAAGTTATATGAATTTTCATATTTCTAAAATGTTTTATTTTTTGAAAATATCTTAAAATAATTAATAAATTTTAATAACTAATTCGAATATTAACAAATTTTTAAAAATATAAATTTTATAATTTTATTAATTAATTCAGTTATTAAAAAAATATTTACACATTCATAGTATGTGCACAGTGACTATATATGTAACGGACTCTCGGACCCAGGTAGTTCATGTTATACAGGGAAAGTAAATTAACTATGGCCTGCAAAACTTGATTTGAGAACCAATTAAGGAATTAGATAAAAAAATAAGGGTTAATAAGTCATAAGTTTAATTCTTAATTTTTGTAATACATTTAGTTTATTTAATTTTTCTTAACTTTTTACGTTCATTATTTTAAAATTTTTAATGCGTTAACTCTTTTAATTTAATCTTTGATAATTTTATGGACAAAATTACCTTCATTACTCATTCTCTCCTAATTACTTCACACAAATCTTTGCCATTCATCACCATTTATAACTTTAGTAGCCACCGGCAACTTTTTTAGACCGTCACCGATAACAATTTAATAATGTATATGGTGTAGATTTAAATTTAATAGATAGTTCACACTCTAAGTGAATCTCAATCACTTATTTTAAATTTAAGATAATTTTTTATTATATTTTATGGGTAACTGTTAAGTGAAAAAATAATATTATACTTTTTAAATCAAACAAATATTTGAAAAAAATAATATATGAATTATTTTGTATGTAGCGGTAGAGTTGGCAATTATATCTCTCCCCGCCCCGCCTTGCCCCGCTTCTCCCGTCATGTTTTGTGCAAATTTTTCTCGTACCTATTAAGTAATTGGTAGGAGGCGATATTTGTAACATTCATCTTGTTTTTTTTCACCCGTCCCCTATTGAATAAATTAAATTTATTTAATATATAAACATATATATAAATTTTATTTTTAACAATATAATAAAACTAAAATACAAAAATATTATATTTATTTTTAATTGTTTACTTGTATTTCTTATTTTTATTTATTTTTAATTATAGTTATTGATCAATATTATTATTTTAATATCTTATTTTGTCATTATTGTTAGTATTAATCTATTTTAAAGTGAAAAATGTATTTTTTGGTACGCCATCGCCCCTGCCCCCGCCCCGCCATTTCCTCAATTATTTTTTCGACTCCGTCCCGCTAAAAACAGGGTGGCGGTAGGAGAACACACCCTTGTCTCAAGTCCACTCCGTTGCCATCCTTATACAGCATAATGAAAATAACGTCATTCGGTGATTTATTTAGGTTAGAAAGTGGCAAGCAATTAAAAAATTAAACCAATGACACGAATAAGACACTTGCAATTTTTTACGTGGACAACTCCAATTCAAGTAAAAATCACAGAACTAATCTAAGTCCAGGCAAATCAAGCACTATACCAATAAATAGTTATAAGACTATTTACAGACTCCAGTAGCATCCTCAACCTAAACGCCCCAAACCTCGTTTTCCGATTCCATGTGCAGTATTTTTCGCACTTGATTACTATCATACCAAATCCTTGGTGTTTATTGAAATTATCGAATCATCAATACTTCACGCCGACGGAGTCCACCATTGGTAAACTTAAAAATTTATCTAAGTCAAATAGGAACTTTATTAGTTTTTTTTTGGAATTCAAAAACACTCAAAGATATGACTTGAATGTAATTCAGAAAGTCTGAAATGTTATGCTCTGAATAGTATTTTTTGAGCCTAGGATAAACCTCTTTTTTAAGCGAAAATCCGTAGTAATCTGAGTTTTGTTGAAACTAAAACTAGTAAGAGTTCGCTCGAGCGAACTATCTACCACTCGAGCGGTCAAGTGGCAGTTTGTATTCTACGTGAACTGCACTTGTTCGAATCTACTTTAATTATTTGTATCTTGAGTTTCAGGTATTGTACTTCAGTTTTATAATACGAATAAGACTTTGACTTGAAACTTTTAATACAATTGAAATTTCAAACACTTTGAGACTCTTAAAAGAAATAGGATATATATATATAATTACAAAGACAACTAAATTCCTTTAATCGTAAGAATTTTACATTAAAATGAATTGTCTAACATTTATATGGACTCAATGTCCTTGCATTAAGAAAATAATGTAATATTAATTCTCAAATAATCAGTCTTCATCTATTTAATGATATGAAAATTTCAATGCCTATACACTTCATTTTGTACAAAATCATTTATTTGAGCTAATCACTTTCTAAGGGGTGGTGTCATTATGTATTAATAACAATAATTCAAGGTAGGCAAAATTAATCATAAAAATTAATCACATAGTAACTACAGAAAATTTATTTCAATCATTTATATGTATGTGGGGAGGCAATAATTATGACTTATGCATACATATAGATAGTTGAAATAATTTTTTGCAACTAATTGTGTAATTGCTTTTGCTTTTCTAGTCTTTTTTATTTAATAATCCAACCTTTTCTTTAGAGAACAAATATGAATTTGAGGGGGAACGAATATTGATCATGTACAAATCCCACGTAAAGCATAGTATGGCATCACCAGAGCATGACGTGCTAGGCCTGAGCAGGACATACACCCGAGCAGGACATGCTAGACCCGAGCATGACATACACCCGAGCAGGACATACTCGACCTGAGCAGCATGCTCGACCTGAACAGTCCGCTAAGCTTGAGCAGGATACGCTCGACCTGAGCAGGACATGATCGAATTGAGCAGGATATGCTCGGCCTAAGAATGCCGAGCTCCAAAAGATGTGGCTAAGCAACAGGTGTTGAAAGACCTCGAAAGCCGAGCTTAGGGCCGATTATATGGGTATCTGTGCCCATGATACGCATATCGAGAGTTACTCATGATAAGAGGACAGTAGCAGTTGAACCACTCTTTGAGTCTGAGTATTGATGGATAGCTTGACATAACAAAGGCACTTGTAAAAAGATCTTGCAGAGAGATCTAATGATGGCACTGATAAGTCACCATCAGACTATTAATTGTTATGCATTGATCAGAGAGAGAAAGTACAACCCAAACTGCTCGGGTCGGGTCAGAATCCACAAGCGGGTCAAGTATATTGCTTCCTATAAATAGCCAGCCAATTGGAGGATACAGGTATGCTTTCTTCTACTAGTGAAAACTCTGCTAAAATATTCTCAGAAGTTCTCTCTCTCTCTCTCTCTCACTAAACCCCTTACTTGACGTGATCGTCGGAGGGTCCACCGGTATAAAGCCACCGGCGGGCATCTCACTCATTTTTTGTGCAGTCACACCTGGAACCAGCCCCTGACTGTTTAGCCAGCTTATATGGGACCAGTAGATCCCAATCTTTATCCTCTACAATTTGGCGCCGTTTGTGGGAAGTTACTAAGAACACCTCCATGGCTAGCCGGGGCAACCACAACCATGAAGAGATGAGGGAGCAAACTCATGCTGGTAGCTCACACGAAACCATGCCTTCTGGAGGGGGCTAGCCCCCACGTTACACCACGCAGCAAGTTCTAAAAGGATATCAGGACGAGCTGAACAGGAGGGACCAGCAGCTGGTCAGGCTCCAACAAGAGCTCCACGAGATGAGGGCTCAAATGCATCAGCGACGGTCCCCAGGAACCCGATCCGAGCATGAGCAGTCCTATGGGAGGTCCAACAGAGACCCAAGTAGAGGCCTTGATCAGCCTCAGGCCATTTGCAAGAGAAGGAGGCAAGACCAGACACAAGCCTCCAATAACACTCACGCACCAGCGGTGCTCCTAAGAGCAGTGGAAGACAAGGCTGCGCAGGAGCTCGGGCATAATGACGAGAAGGAAGACCTGAAGCAGTGGCTCCACCTTCAACTCGAAGGAAGGTTGCAACCACCCTTAGGAAGATCAGCTAAGGATGTTGTACGGAGGGCGCTGGAGCAAATATCGGCATCCCCCTTCACAAAGGAAGTGGACGGGGCAGACCCGCCCAAGAAGTTTTAATCGCCAGAGTTCAACCTCTACGATGGAAAGGCAGACCCTATGGGTCACATAAGACATTTCAGACAGATGATGGCCCTTTGGAATGGGGATGATGCCCTCATGTGCAGGATATTTTCCTCTAGCTTGGGAGATGTAGCTTTGCAGTGGTTTGACAAGTTGTTGGCTGGGTCAGTTAGGAGTTGGAAACAGCTGGCCGAACTGTTTGCAATAAGGTTCATAACCAATAGTAGAAAACCAAGGGAAGTTGACTCTCTGCTCAATCTTAGGAAGGCAGAGAGCAAGAGCCTAAGGTCATATGCTTGGTGCTATTTGGAGACATTCAACGATATTGACGACTGCAACGAGCAACTCGTTGTGGTGTCGTTCAAGATTGGGTTGGATAAAACCAAAAAACTAAGGCACTCCCTGACCAAGAGGCCAGCCCAAGGCATGACCGAGTTAATTTTAAGGATTGAGCAGTACGCAAAGGTGGAAGAGGATATGGGAGAAGCAGCCAATGAGGTGCCTGCGCAAGCAGCCAAAAATGTGACCCGAGTTGAGAGGAAAGACAATACAATGTTCAAGGAACCCATCTACAAACTCCTTCCCCATATCAAGGACAAGCCATGGTTTGTCTAGCCCCTGAAGATGCAAGGGGACCCAACCAAAAGGAATGATAGAAGACGCTGCTCCTATCACAAGGATCATGGACACATGACAGAGAATTGCACACAAATTAGGAAGTTCCTCAAAGATCAGGTAAGAGCTGGATACTTCAAGCAGTTCATCGGCAAAGAAAAGACGAGGGAAGAGCAACAGCCCGCGGCCTGAGCAGGACATGCTAGGCCTGAGTAGTACATGCTAGGCCCGAGCAGTACACGCTAGACCTGAGTAGGCCAAGCTATAGAAGAAGTGGCCGAGCTCTAAAGTACCCGAGCAAGAAAAAGGGGCCGAGCAACAAGTACTTAGCCGAAAATGTAACCTTCGCTGATGCTGATATGGGAGGGAAGTGAGTCCCAAGACCTTGGAATGCCAAAAACCTAAGGAAATGTTATCTTTAAAGCGGGAATCGTGACAAATTTTTTGAGATATTAATGAAAGATCTTTTTCGGGAATCTTGGAGCACGATTCAGATTATACCATAACAAGACCAAACTCGGATGAGGTAACAACAGTCCTAATCGATTTGAAAAAAATCGCTATTAGGCACCAAAGTCCTAGCTCGGTTAAGGCAACAAAAGTCCTAGTCGGTTTGAAAAAATCTCTATTAGGCACCAAAGTCCTAGCTCGGCTGAGATACCAAAGTCCTAGCTCAACTGAGGCATAAAAAGTCTAGTCGGTTTGAAAAAATCGCTATTAGGCACCAAAGTCCTAGCTCGGCTGAGGCACCAAAAATCCTAGTCGATTCGAAAAAATCGCTATTAGGCACAAATGTCCTAGCTCGGCTGAGGCACCAGAAAGCCTTATCCCGAGCTAGGCAGCAGAAGCCCTTAGACCGAGCTAGGCACCAAAAGCCCTAGTGCGAGCTAGCTAACAGAAGCCTTAGCCCGAGCTAGGTAGCAGAAGCCCTAGCCCGAGCTAGGCAACAGAAAGCCCTAGCCCGAGCTAGACACCAAAAAAGTCCTAGTCGATTTGAAAAAATCGCTACTAGGCACCAGAAGCCCTACCCCGAGCAAGGCACTAGAAGCCCTAGCATGAGCTAAGCACCAAAAAAGTCCCAGTCGATTTGAAAAAATTGCTACTAGGCACCAGAAGCCCTACCCCGAGCTAGGCACCAGAAATCCACAGCCCGAGCTAAGCAACAGAAAGCCCTAGCCTGAGCTAGGCACCAGAAGCCCTTAGCCCGAGCTAGGCACCAGAAGCCCTTAGCCCGAGCTAGGCACCAGAAGCCCTAGCCTGAGCTACGTAACAGAAAGCCCTAGCCCGAGCTAGGCACCAGAAGCCCTAGCGCGAGCTAGCTAACAGAAGCCTTAGCCCGAGCTAGGCACCAAAAGCACTGGCTAGGCTTGGCACCTAAAGTCCTAACCCGACTAGGTATTAAGGTAGCATAATAAGACGACGACTCATCACCTTCTAGCAGCCCGGGATCTCGAGCAACAGCAAGGTGATGGGGCAATTGAGGGGGATCGAATATTGATCATGTACAGATCCCACGTAAAGCATAGTACGGCGTCACCAGAGCATGACGTGCTAGGCTTGAGCAGGACATACACTTGAGCAGGACATGCTAGGCCCGAGCAGAACCTACACCCGAGCAGGACATACTCGACTTGAGCAGCATGCTCAACCGGAACAGTACGCTTGGCTTGAGCAGGATATGCTCGACCTGAGCAGGACATGATCGACCTGAGCAGGACATGCACGGCCTGAGCATGCCAAGCTCTAAAAGATGTGGCCGAGCAACAGGTGTTGAAAGACCTCGAAAGTCGAGCTTGGGGCCGATTAAATGGGTATCTGTGCCCGTGATACGCTTATCGAGAGTTACTCATGATAATAGGACAGTAGCAGTTGAACCACTCCTTGAGTCTGAGTATTGATGGACAGTTTGACATGACCAAAGACACTTACAGAAAGATCTTGCAGAGAGATCTAATGATGGCACTGATAATTCACCATCAGACTATTAATTGCTATGCATTGATCAGAGGGAGAAAGTACAACCCGATCTGCTCGGGTCGGGTTGGACCCCACAAGCGTGTCAAGTATATTGCTTCCTATAAATATCCAGCCAATTGGAGGATACAGGTATGCTCTCTTCTACTTGTGGAAGCTCTGCTAAAATATTCTCAGAAGTTCTCTCTCTTCTCTTTCACTCACTAAACTCTTTGTCTGACTTGTCGTCGGAAGGTCCATCGGTATAAAGCTACCGGCGGACATCTCACCCATTTCTTGTGCAGGCACACCTGAAACCAGCCCCTGACTGTTTAGTGAGTTTAGACGGGACTACCAGTTTCTAATTCTTATCCTCTACAGAATTAATCAAGAGGCCAAACAAAGCTCTAATGGTATCAAACAATGCAATAATTTCTTTAGAAAATGTTCCATTTCACTGGGGTGGAGGTGGAGGTGGAGGGAAGATTTTTTTTAAGATTCAAGACGATGATATCATGTTAAATTTGTAGTCTTTATTTAATTTTATTTATTTTTTTGAGAAATAAATTGTATTAACGCTATTAATTTACTGGCTAAAACAAAAAGGTGTTGGAATGGTGAATATTATTTTTCGTTTTGTTGTTTGTTAATTCAAAATAGTTTTTTGTTTTGTGATAATTTTGAGGAACGGAATCGTGAATATTATTTTTACTTTTCTCTAATTTTAGGTTCAAATTTTTTTTTTTTTTTTTTTTAATGAACTGAATCAACAACATTAAGGATGGACTATGTCTACAAACCCTTCCTTATCAGAGTGCACTTATTATATAAGAGGAAAAGTTATCAAAGCGCTTTAATCATAATTTTCTCGGTAAGCACACGATAGGACGCAACAATTTGTCCATCAATATTACTTATCGTGACATCCGTCGTTATATAAATACTCATTTTTACGGTGACTGTTGTTCATAAGTGCGCACGTGGGACCAATGTTTGCCCTCCACACAAATACCATACGCGAAGGGCAAAGTGGGCGGTCAATTCGACGCGTGAGGCCCAGGCAACAAATTAATGATATTACCACGTCAGTTGAATGTCTCTATGTATGAATAAAATAAAACAAATTCGAATTCTTTGTTTGTTTGGTTTTTTTTTTTTTTGTTTTATTGTACGCCAAACTTATTATACAAAAGTTTTGAAAGAATTAAAATCTGAAAAATAAAAAAAAACGTGATAAAACAGTTGAGAGTGCATGATATATAAGAAGGAAAAGTAGAGAAGATGATAGTTGCCGACAGAGTTAATAGTACATCATACAATATTACAATGGAAGAGAATGATTTTCATGTTTGTAAGGGGGGGCTTGGGGGGCAAAGAAGATGGTATTGGTAATGAATGAGTTTTATTCAATAGATTGAATGCTGTGAAAATTAGCTTGGTTGTCATAAAATGGGAGCCACTTTGGTAAGTTGTAGGATTAATGAACCAACCAATTTTATTTAAATGGATTTCCAGATGATGCAAAAAAAAATGAAAGAGGCCAAAAATTAAGTTCATGGCATGGGTCACCCATTTACAAGGTGTGCCACTGGAATGGGAAATTAGCACATTTACAGTTTTTCAGCGTTAGTTTTCCTACCTGAGAAAAGAAAGTGGGGGGAAAAAAAGGGTCTTGTTTGGCTACTCAAGTTTTTTTTTTTTTTTTTTTACTTTTTTTTTAAGTTAAAAAATAGGAGATTTTAGCTAAATGTCTAAAAAAATAAATTTTAACGTACAAGGTCCACGAACACAAGTTTTAACGCGCAAGATCCGACCGCGTGATTTTTTTCAAAAAATAATCAGCAACAGATAAATTTATATGCTTGCATATTAACACAGATAAAGTAAACGGATAAATTTATTTGTAATCTTTATACGCGCTTTCAATAAAATATATAAATTTATCTGCATTCTTTATACGTGCTTACAATAAGGCAGGTAAATTTATCTGTTCAATCATAACATCTTATACGTGCTTTTAATAAGACAGATAAATTTATGTGTTTTTTTATACGTGTGCTTATAATAAGACAAATAAATTTATCCGTAATCTTTATACGTGCTTACAATAGGACAGATAAATTTATCTATACTAAAGGTATTTTTATCCGAAAAAATTATACACGCATTAATAGAGGAACTTGCGTGTTAAAATTTTTATCAGGATGAATATTTCTCGTTAAAAAATATTATGCTGGATAAAAAATAATAAATGACTTATAAATTGAATGGTTGATCAATTATTTATAAAAAAAAATTGCTTGATTGGATAGAAAAGCCGAAGGGTATATTTCCTTTTTTCAAAAATAGAAATCTCAATAGATACCAAGAGGAGGATGAAAATCTCTATAGATACCAAGAGGAGGATGAAAAGGTGAAACCATCGTTTCTTATTTAAGGCCTTATATGAATTTTTTAAACTTATTTTTGTATCTTTTGGATTTATTTTTATTTTTTGATTAAATTTTTTTATTTTTTCTGATCGTCTCAATGAAAAAAAAATCAAAAAATAAAAAATTTAATGAAACAACAACATTACGATTGGAGAAAATATTTTCAAAATTTTACCTAAAATTTGAAATGGATATATCAAATTCAATTCGATAGGTGGGTCTCACACACTCAAGTGAATCTCTGATCCATCCATTTCAAATTCTGGTTAAAATTATGAGATTATGTTATGAGTATCTAGCTTTTCTATTAATTAAAAGTAAAAATTTTTTTTACTGAAAACAAAAATAAGCCACGTAAAATCTAGTTTACTAACTTATTTTTATTTTTTTTATTTTAATAAAAAAATTTATTTTTTATTTTTTCTCGATGAGATGAATAAAAAAACTATAATAATTTTACCAAATGATTAAGATTTATTAAAAATAAAAATAAACAAATAAATCCTTATCCCCCAATGGGTCCCGGGTAAAAGAAAACTAAAAGATAAAAAAAATAATAATAATAACTTGCCGATCAAATGTTTTCCAAATGTAACAAAAAAAGCAAACCTGGTGGCAGAAACTGTGATGAATCCCCAAACAAATGGTGCACACTCATGAATGAGCCATTGAATAAGTTTAAATGAGAGCAAGCTGTATTTCATTTTCCTGATTCAAGCCTTGAAATAAAGTAGTTCAACAAAACCATTTAAAAGCCAAACAGTGTTGGCCATGGAATTATGAGTGTACAATTCTACGTACCATAGCTGAAAATTAAGTTTGTGTCACTCTATGTACCATTTTGAGTACATGAAAGTCAATACTTTGTTACACATATGTCTCTCCAAATGGTCCTATTTACCTTTCACTTAATTGACAATAATGCTATGATTACGAAATTTACTTAAATTTAATACTTATGCTGTATTGTTGGGGTATTAATTTGATAAAATAAATTAATTATTCTAAATTATTGATTAATTGAGGATCACTGGTAGCCAAAAAAAAAAAGATTTTTACGATCAAATCTCACTTATTTAGAAAATAAAAATAACCCCAAGACCTGAAATCCATCAATTCGTTGGATTGGAGGGATTTGGAGCCACTTTCCCAAAAAAATTAGAATTAGAATTAGAATTAAAAATATAAAATTTAGTTGGGATTTTGCATTTTAATGAATTTCATGTTATGACAACAAAATCAATTTAGAAAATGCAATACCCAAAAAATCGAAATTGTTGAGCAAAATATCAGTTAAATATTACCGTTCTATAGTTTAATATAGTCAAAAAAGTATTAATTATGTTAATTTAGCATATCTTTTTTTAAATTAAATACACATACCTAATCTATTTAATATTTTCTACCAAAGGATTGACTGAAAGCTCAACTTCCAGTTTAGAATTAATGTTTGTTTCATCAAAATTAGTTGTAATTAGTACATGCACTAGTTATCATCCGTGTCCAAGGAATTTAATTATTTAATTTTAATAATTTAATAATAAAATACCAAATAATATCAATAATTTGTTAATCGTCCAATTTTAAGTCAATCAATTAAAAACATGACTTTGTTAATTTTGTAATTAATGAAGGTAAAAAAATAAACAAAAAGTTAATAAAAATTAAAACTGAATTATTTTTTTGTTAGATTAGTAAAAAAAACCTTAATATAAATAATTTTTTTTAAAAAAAAATTTATGTAGAAGAACGTGAGAGAGGAAAAAAAATAAAAATGAAAGGCTAAAATTAAACTATATGGGTCTTGGCTAAATTTGATAGGTCATGTGATAACGGAAAGTAGTAGAAAAAAGAGAGATAGTAGCATTAATGCTAACGCTTTAGGATAAAGTCAAAAAAAACTCTTTATTAATTTGATGGTACTTTTTAAATTTTATTTATTTATTTATTTATGGTAGATGAAGAAATCCGTAAAATTTCTACATGTCCGGTCAAACAGGTTTTTGTCGATTTCACATACCAATGCAAGTAACCGCATTACCCCTAATTTCTCAAATATGTTTCTGAAAATATAGTAATAGATAAAAAAAATATTTTAAATAATATAGAGAATAATATGACAAAATTAGATCCCCTCGTTTCAAATTAACTTAAAGCAATTTATTGGTGTGTATGAAATTGCTGATAATTTATAAATTATAATTTATGAAAGATGTTATAAATATTTAGTAAAAATTATAACTTATAATTAAAATATAAAAAAATAATTATAAATTATAATAAAAATTATAAGTATTTTAAAAAATTTATAATTTATAATTAAAATTAATAAAAAAAATTAAAAATTATTAACAAATAACTTTGTCAAACACCTGCAAAAACAATTCAACCACATCATTCTGATAGAATTTTGATTTTTATAAAATTGTTGTTTTTGTAAATTTCTTTTTTTTTTTTTTTTTGTATAAAAGTAGGTTAAACCCAAGCTGTTGAGTAACACAATAATATTTCTAGAAGAATTTTTTTTCATTTTTATTCCATTTGCATATTCTAATTCTCATCCTGAAATACAATATTAACTTGATGAATAGAGTGATTTTCGACAACCACCACCTGTGAGCCTACTATTGTCACATGTGCAAGTCAAATAAGACTAAAAGATTGAGTATCAATTAAAAAATTTGTAAATTGTTTTTGTTTCTATTCATTTTAGTGCTTAGTTTTTAGATTTGGTATGTCTCGTGATTTTTTACTTTTTGAGTTTTTTTTCGTTAAAATTTTTGTGTTGTGATTTTTTCTCTTTGAATGGTTTGTATGGATGTAATTGATAATTGAATAAAAAAATATTATTTTTTTAAAAAAATAAAAATCATATTTTTCAATAAATAAATATTGCCTTTTGTTTTTCTCAAGTTAAACAAATAATATATATATATATATATAGAGAGAGAGAGAGAGAGAGAGAGAGAGAGAGAGAGGCATACATGCATTGGATATCAGTCCTGTTTAGAATTTCTAAACAAAAAATGGCTTAAAGAATTAATTTTTAAGCTGGTATGTTTGGCACTTCAAAAATATTCACTTTTAAAAATTTTTTTAAGAAAAAAATGTATACATATTTTAAACATTTTTTTATGAATAAAACGATTACACTGCTCTTAATAAAAAAAAGTCAAATCTATTTTTAAAAAAATCATACCAATGTT
>JAOTRH010127498.1:0-14453 GCA_034768845.1 Heliamphora exappendiculata
GTATTTTCATGTATTATCATAATTTTTATAGCAATTGATTAAATAGATGTAGTCTTTTAAGTCAAATTAAGCTATTTAGGCAATATATGATTTTTTGACTTATTTTGTTATGTATGAACTTTGATAATAATTTGTTTACTTTTTTAACCTATAACACAATATTATTATGTATATTACTTGTTCAATAAGTGTTGGATCATCATAATGCTTAATTTAATACCTTTATCATTATTTTAAGCTAAAAAGAAAGCAAAAAGTTACTTTTTTGCACTTTTCCCAAGGTGGTCGGCCACTAAGGGTTAGTTTTTGCTTTTTTTGATATTTTTTTATCCTTTTCTACTTAATTGTACTTAAATCCTTAATTTAGGGTATCCATGTGTCAAAATTTAGATTTTTAAGATTTTATATTATATTAGGGGCCAAACGGTCATTTTACCCTATTTATGAGAATTTTTGATTTTTAGTTCATTATTTCATGATATTTACTTCATTTAGAATGCTAGGAGACTCTCCGGGTGCTAAGATTTTGTTGCCTGTGTTTTGGACCTTTTTAGAGTTTCTAGGCCGAACTTAGGGTTTTCGATTCGAGTTAGGATTTTGAACCTCCTACGTATTCTATGGTGTCGTAGAGTATCCGTCACTAATACTAGGTTCCAAGAAGGGTCGTTACACATCATTGGTTCTTAATTAGATTTTTTAAATGCATGATAATACAAAAGATGGGGGCAAAGAGAGAACATTCAAAATTGAATAAGAAAAATACAAAACATGTGTATAGAACGCCAAAAAAATAGATATTAAGTGAAAAATCCTAAGTCCTACGGCATGTATTTTCTAACTAAAAGATACATTGAGTAAATCGCATTCAATATCACTAACATGATCTTAAACTAATATGACATGATATTTGTGAGATCCTAACCCGTTTTCTTTTTCGGTGTTTACGGACGCGCGCTATGTGTTTTTGTTTGAGCATGTTTTTACTGCTTTTGATGCATGATCGGGCTTAGATATGCATGCGGGATAGGTTCCCGGGGCCGTAGGCTGTTGTCGCGTGAATTTCAAAAATTTTAAAAAAAAGATATTTTGGACGCCTATAAATATCTGGAGTTAGATATTTTCAAAAAGATATTTTTCAAAACTTCTCCAGTAAGTTTTTCGTTTTCTCTCTGCCTTCTCTCTATGTTCTCGGGGGCCTAGGGCTCGATTTTCAGGAATTCAACAGCGGATTCTTACTTTTGGCACAGTGGGCTACGCAACCATCTGGTCAGATTTCAAATTCGATGAAGCTCGATTTTGCACATGGTTCAAGGCATCAAGTTTTTAACTCACCAAGGTAGAATTCTAGACCCTACTGCTGTAGAAGGGTGCTATGGGTAAACGTGGGAGTTTTTAACGGGTAGATTGCTGTAGATCTGCGTTTATTTTAAAGTTAGATTTTGGGCTTAAAACCTATTTTTCGACGATTTCGTGGATGGAATCGGGTGCCAGGTGTTTCTGTGGTGGTCTTGGTGTTAAGCCTAGGCATGTGTATGCCTGTGGGTGTTGAATCGGTGTTTGGAGGCTTCGATTTGGGGTTTGGAGGTTGAACCCGTAGCTTAGAACGATTTCTGGGTTGGGTTCAATCGACTGAACCCATGAGTTCAGTCGACTGAACCACGAAGGTCAGTCGACTGGACAGTGCTTCTGTGGCATTTTGGCTTTTCCAGTGTGTTTTTCAGTCAACTGGGGGTTGGGTCCAGTCGACTGAAGTTGTCGGCTGTTGGTTTGTGGTTTTGGGTTGATTCTTTAGTTTTTGATTGGTGTCTTATGGTATTCAATTGATTAATTTATGAGAATTACTTGATTTAAATACCTGTGAATTTCTTTTGGGGTTCAATTGGTTGTGTGGTGGTTTCGAGGGTCGTGTTATGGCCTCGGGTGTGTGTTTGAGTGTTACCCTCGTGGGTGACGTGCATGGTTGGTATGACTTGTTGATGCACGGTTAAGTGCGTGGTGTGATGTCGGGTTTGAGTTGGCGCGGGTGAGCGTCGTAGGTCTGTGGTGATCGTGTTGGGAGTGTTTAAGCCAGTGGTGGTCGTGTGGGTTGTCCCGTGAGTGGATGTTGGTTTTGACAGGTGGTGTCGTGAGGGGTTTTTATATGGTTATGTGCATATTTATAATTGTTTTGTTATGTACGAAAATATAAGTGGATTACATGAGGTGATATCGTTATATGTATTGTGGTTTATGCTTTAAAACCTAGAGTTTTATACGCATGTGACATGGTTTGTGGAGCGTCGTGTTGATACATGGTTATATGCTTTAAATCCTGGTGTAGGTTTGCATATGTGTATGAAATGATTAGATGAATCTGTGATTCAGTAGATGTAAATCCTGGTTGATGGTGCACGTGTGCGAGTGTGGGTGTATGAGGTAGGCTGCGAAAGCCGGTGTATGAGGTAAGCTGCGAAAGCTGATGTGTGTGTATTTGGGGGCTGCAGTCCTACGGTGAAAGTCCGTGAAGTTATGTGTGTTGCATTAGATGGGGGCAGTGGTCCTTCAGTGAAAGTCCAAGAAGATTCATGGATTGCATGTACTGCATATTGGGACAGATAGACTAATTTTTTTAAAAATTGTATTATTGGTCTACGGGAGTCGAAATACTGTATTAACGGCCTGTGGGAGTCATAATACTAGACTCGTTTTCAAGGCTCTAATGAGTAAAAAAATGATTTTTATCCTCGCTTTCCCTTGCATGTGAAAATGGTTTTCTGGCTCTGGTAAGTCCTGTTCTAAAACTGTTTTAAAATTGTTTTATTAGCTTGAAAGAAAGTCAAAAATTGCACTTCGTTTATCGAGCATGTTTAGCTTATACTACATGTGTTGTTTAGAATCTGCTGAGCTTTGGCTCACGGTGTGGGATTTTGTTTTTCTTCAGGTACCGGTCACGCAGGTTGATCAGGAGGTGCGGGAGAGGTGAAAGAGCTGTAGTCTTCCCTTTTGTTCTTTTGTTACATGTATGCTATAACATGTTTTTTGGGTGTTGGAGCCGTGTAAAGTTACCGTTTGGCGTTTACATACAATGCATGTATGATTTATTTTGAGAGTATGTTCTCGGGTTGGGTGTTGTATTTGGTTGTTTGTGGGTGTTTCACGTGGCCCGAAGTTATGGGTGTGACAACTTGGTATCAGAGCTCTGGGTTTGAATACCTAAGAGCCGTGGAAAGAGATTGCATCACCGTGTGAGGTTGACTGCGTGTGCTTCACTGTATGTGCTTAGATGTTTTAATAACATGATCATGTCAGCATGTTAAATATGTGAACGGTGTGTATATATGAGCATGGGGGTTGAACTGCGGGATTGATTAGTCCTGCCTGTGGGCGTTTGGATTAACAAACTTGGGAGCTAAGTTAGAAATGCGTTTAGCTAACATGATTTCTAGCAGGAAATCTAAGTAGGTTATCCAGATTGATAAGTCATTCTTGTTGGTTCTCCTCGGTATGTGGAGTTATTTAGCATGGACCTATGTGCGTATGTGTTAGCATGCTTATGAGGTTTATGCTATGTGTTGCATCTCACGTTTTGTCTTTTTCATATAGACGCGATGTCGGCGAGGCGAAGGCAGGGCCGTGGTCATGCCGGCCAAGGGGATATTCCTCTTCCTGATGCTGGGGATGCTAATGCTCCCTAGGGACCGATGGACGCGACGGAGTTGTTGCTTGTGCTGGTTGGTTCGATCCAGCAGCTGGTTGCTAGAGCTGAGCCTGTTAGGGAGAGGGAGGCAGTACCTGAGGCAAGGGAGGCGAGGGTTACAGTTGTGATGTGGGAGTTTCGGTGCATGGATCCGCTAGAGATCCTGATCCTCTTATGGCGACAGAGTGGTTGGAGTTGACGACTCGGATCTTTGACACATTACAGATTGTGGAGGATGAGTTGCAGGTTTCCTTTGCTATTTTTCAGCTGAGGGGTGCTGCTCATCAGTGGTGGAGATATGCCAGGATTACAGTGGCGGCCACATGGGCAGCTTTCACACGAGTCTTTCTGGAGAGATATTTCCTAACTTCGAGGAGGGACTTATGCAGGGAGGAGTTCTATTCTCTTACCCAGGGGGCCATAGACATCATGTAGTATGAGTCCAGGTTTACGAGCTTGTCTCGATTTGCACTGGAGGTGTAGCGCACAAATGAGTTGCTTTCGATGAGGTTTGAGCGGGGTTTGAGGCCGACGATCAAGGAGCGAGTGGCTGTGATGGAATTTTGTGTGTTCAGAGAGCTGGTGGAGGCAGTAGCGAGGGTTGAGAATGCTTTGGCTGAGACTCAAGCTTTTAGAGAGGCCAGGACATCACTGAGAGGAGCAGAGGCGCAGACAGCTGGTCGGCCCAGCAAGAGGCAGAAATCCTCTGGTCTTAGCTTTTATCCATCTGGACCACAGCTATTTTTAGCGCCATCACCATATGTGGCTTTGTCTGGGAGGCCAGAGCAGAGGGAGTTGACCTACTTTCGATGCAGACAGTCGGGGCATCGTGCGGTGGATTGTTTACAAACGATACCATTCAAGAGTTCAGTTCCAGTGCAGCCATAGGGAAGGGAACCGTCAGTTTGCTATGAGAGTGGACAGTCCGAACATATTCGTAGGAATTATCCCCAGAGAGGCAGTGCACCCAGCAGGGAAGACACACCGGTGGGTTCGTATGTGTCGGGTTCATCTGAGTATCGACAATGACCTTCTGCAGTTTAGACTTCCCGAGTGACAGATAGGGGAACATCAATTCAGTCTGTGTGGCAGCCAACAGCTCCGAGTACTAGTAGACAGGACAGAATGGGGTTACCCCGGGTGTATTCTCTTACAGCTCGCAGTTCATCTAGGGCACCGATCGTGCCAAAGGATGCTGATATGCCTTTAGCGAGCAGAGGTACTTTTTGAGTATGCAGAATTTGGGCCAGTCCTTTATTGCATATGTTTGGGGTTTGTTATGGATCCCGTGGATGGTGTGCTGTGTTGAGGCAGGGGTTTGTGATAATGTGAGGTTCGGGTGTGTTGTAGATCCTAAGTCTTTGAGATAGTTGGCCATTGTTTAGGATGCCAGACCTTGCTTGACTATATCCTATGAATGGTTTGGCAGACCATCTCGTGTGTCGTGTCGGTTGCGATCGACGGTTGGTTGTTTGACCTTGTGTTGAATTTCGGGGGCAAAATTCCTTTAAGGGGGTAGAGTGGTGAGACCCTGACTCATTTTCTTTTTTTGGCATTTTTGGACGCGCGTTACGTGTTTTTGTTTGAGCATGTTTTTATTACTTTTGATGCATGATCGGGCTTAGATATGCATGCATGGTAGGTTCCCAGGGCCGTGGGCCATTGTGGCGCGAATTTCAAAAATTCAAAAAAAAGGTATTTTGGAGGCTTATAAATATCTGGAGCTAGATATTTTTAAAAAGATATTTTTTAAAACTTCTCCAATAAGTTTCTTGTTTTCTGTCTACCTTCTCTCTAAGTTCTCGGGGGCCCGGGGCTTGGTTTTTTGCGATCCAACAACGGATCCTTACTTTTGGCATGGTGGGCTACGCAGCCATCTGGTCAGATTTCAATTTCCACAAAGCTTGATTTTGCACGTGGTTCGAGGTGTCGAGTTTTTAACTCACCGAAGTAGGATTATAGATCCTACCCCTGTATAAGGGTGCTATGGGTGAACGTGGGTGTTTTTAATGGGTAGATTGTTGTAGATCTGCATTTGTTTTAAAGTTGGGTTTTGGGCTTAAAACCTATTTTTTTGATGATTTCATAGATGGAATTGGGTGCCGAGTGTTTCTGTGGTGGTCTTGGTGTTAAGCCAAGGCGTATGTATGTTTGTGGGTGTTGAATCGGTGTTTGGAGGTTTCGATTTGGGGTTTGGAGGTTGAACCTGTAGCTTAGAACGGTTTCTGTGTTGGGTTTAGTTGATTGGATTGTTGTTCTTGAGGTTCAGTCGACTGGACCTCGAAGGTCAGTCGATTGGATAGTGCTTCTATGGCGTTTCAGCTTTTCCAGTGTGTTTTTCAGTTGACTGGGGGTTGGGTCCAGTCGACTGAAGTTGTGGGCTATTGGTTTGTGGTTTTGGGTTGATTCCTTGGTTTTTGATTGGTGTCATATGGTATTCAATTGATTAATTTATGGAAATTACTTGATTTAAATACCTATGGATTCCTTTTGGGGTTCGATTGGTTGTGTGGTGGTTTTGGGGGTCGTGTTGTGGCCTCGGGTGTGCGTTCGAGTGTTGCCCTCGTGGGTGACATGCATGGTTGGTATGGCTTATTGATGCACGGTTAGGTGCATGGTGTGATGCTGGGTTTGAGTTGGCGCGGGTGAGCGTTGTAGGTCTATGATAATCGTGTTGGGAGTGTTTAGGCCAGTGGTGGTCGTGTGAGTTATCCCGTGAGTGGATGTTGGTTTTGACGGGTGGTGTCGTGATGAGGTTTTATATAGTTGTGTGCATATTTATAATTGTTTCTTTATGTGCGGAATATGTAAGTGGATTACATGAGGTGATGTCGTTATATGTAATGTGGTTTATGCTTTAAAACCTAGAGTTTTATAGGCATGTGACGTGGTTTGTGGAATGTCATGTTGATACATGGTTATATACTTTAAATCCTGGTTTAGGTTTACATGTGTATGAAATAATTAGATGAATCTGTGATCCAGTAGCTGTAAATCCTGGTTGATGGTGCACGTGTGCGTGTGTGGGTGTTTGAAGTAGGCTGTGAAAGCCGGTGTGTGTGTGTGTGTGTGTATTTGCGGGCTGCGGTCATGCGGTGAAAGTCCGTGAAGTTGTGTGTGTTGCATTAGATGGGGGAAGTGGTCCTGCGGTGAAAGTTCGAGTGTTGCCCTTTTGTTCTTTTGTTACATGTATGCTATAACATGTTTTTCGGGCATTAGAGCCATGTAAAGTTTTCATTTGGTGTTTATATACAATGCATGTATGGTTTATTTTGAGAGTATGTTCTCGGGCTAGGTGTTGCGTTTGATTGTTTGTGGGTGTTTCACGTGGCCCAAAGTTTGGGGCATGACAGTATTAAAAAATAGTAATCAAAATTTTAGTCAAAATTACATACAATGCTATTAACTAATCGAACATCTTAAATTAACCTAATCAGGATTTCAAACACAAAAAAAAAAAAGCAAACCATGTCTCGTAATTATCATATCTAAGGTACATAATATTAAATAACCTAAAACTATACTAAACATGATTTTAAACAAAACATAAAGAAACTTCTACTAGAGAGAAAAGATAAACTAAAATAAAAAGGTATATGACTCTGTACTAATAACTAAGACAAATAAATCTAAATTATTTTCTTTATAGGTTTTGATGCTTAAAGGCTTAATAAAAAGAAACTTTAAAAGAAGATTAAACCAAAATTAAAATTTTTTTGAGGAAGATAAAAGAAAATGCTACTAAACTTATTAGAATTATGACTAAAGAAAAATGAAAAGGATCCTAACTATTATCAGGAATTTTATATGTTTTATATAAAAAATGGACAAAATAAAAGAAAAGTAAAAGAAATGTTATAAAAAGGGAAACTAAGCTAAAATTAAGTGATTTTGTGAATTTTGATGTTAAACAAAATAAAAGGAAAGAAAATTAAAATGAGTACTATTAATAGAAAAAGGAATTAAGCTAATGAAACATAATGACCAAAAACAATGACTATTACACAGTGACGTAATAGCCATTTAACTATGAGATATAAAATACGGATGTAATATCGATAATTACAACTATATGAATGTGACAATCACGACATTGTAAACTGCAATTGTCGGATATGTTGGCTGTGAGACCCTGATCCGTTTTCTTTTTTGCCGTTTTTGGACGCACGTTACGTGTTTTCATAGCGGCATGTTTTATTACTTTTGATACATGTTTGAGGGTAGAGATGCATGCGGGGAAGGTTCTAAGGGCCGTAGGGTGTTACAGTGCGAATTTTAAAAATAAAAAAAAAGATATTTTGGAAGCCTATAAATATCTGGAGTCAGATATTTTCACAAAGATATTTTTTAAAACTTTTCCTGTAAGTTTTTTGTTTTCTCTCTGCCTTCTTTCTAAGTTCTCGGGGGCCCGGGGCTCATTTCAAACCATCAGAATACGAATTCTTTGTATCGGCATTAAGGGCTACGCAACCATTCGGCCAGATTTTGATTCCAGTGAAGCTCAATTTTGTACGTGGTTCGAGGCATCGAGTTTTTAACTCAACGAGATAGGATTTTAAACCCTACTACTGTATATGGGTGCTATGGGTAAACGTGTGTTTTTGTCGGGTAGATTGCTGTAGATCTGGGTTTGTGTTAAAGTTGAGTTTTTAGGTATAAAACTTATTTTTGGCGATTTCTGTGGATGGAATCGGGTATCGGGGGTTTCCTTTGAGGTCTCGGTGTTAGGCCTAGACATGTGAATGTTTATGGGTGTTGAATCGGTGTTTGAAGGCTTCGATTCGGGGTTTACAGGGCCAAACCCGTAGCTCAAAATGGTTCGTGGGTGAGTTCAGTCGATCGAACCTATGGGTTCAGTCGACTGGGTCATCGTTTTGGGGGTTCGGTCGACCGAACCGTTGGGTTCGATCAACTGAACCGTGTGTTGTTGTGTTTTGTGGTTTCCAGTGTGTTGTTCAGTCGACTGGGGGCTTAGGTCTAGTCGACTGAAGTGCTGGGTTGAGTGTTTGGGGTTCGGTGGTTGGGCTTTGGAGCTCGATTAGCCATGTGGTGGCTTCGGGGATCGTATCGAGATCTCTAGTGTTCGTTTAGGTGTCGTCCTTGGGTGATGGGCGTGGTTAGATGTGGTTTGTTGGTGCATGGTCATGTGCTAGGCTTTTGTACCTAGTTAGGTACGACGGTTAGGTGCCCGATTGCGTGTGTGGTGCTAGTGCATCGTCAGTTGTGGGACGCGTTTGGGTTCGTTATCCTTTTATGGATATGGTTTTGGTAAAAACAGCATTGTGTGTGGTTTGAGGTGGGCCCTTGGTAGACCGTCTTCTAGAAGCCTGTTTGTGGGGTCGGGCTTGAGGCATGTGATGTCGGGTTGGGTTATGTGGCTTCCTTATGTGGAATGTCATGGGCATATGTGTTTCTATGTATATAGAACTATGCATAGCTTTATTCATACGTGTTGTTGTACGGATAGGTGATCTTATGTAATCATGATGTGTCTAAACTCTGATTCATATATGCATGTGTTGCATGGGTCGCACGTGTTGCGAGAGATATGTACGTTGCATGAGTTGCATGTACAGATTATGTGGGTGGGTTACATGGCATTTGATGTCGTATAGTGCAATGTGAGTCGTATGTGTTGCATGTGACATGGCTTATGCATTTAATTCCTGGTTAGGTTATGCATAGACGTATGAACTGTTAGATGGGGCAGTGGTCGTTCGGTGAAAGCCCGAGAAGATCCTTGTGTGGTATAGGTTCGCTAAGATCCTTCGGATTAAACCCGTAAACGTGGTTTGGAAGCTCTTCCATCGGTTGTGGAAATCCGTAAAAGAGCCGATTGCCCCGTGAGTGGCTTTGTGTGGTGACTTCGTATAGAATTTGTCATTACCGAGCCAGCCTTAAGTGGTGGATAGGGTAAGGGGCAAGAGTCTATAGTTGTTACCTTCGCGTGTGTGTATCAGAAGGGCGGAATCGAGGTCCTGACGAGATATGTGTTGGGTGTTTTTCTCATTGTGGGTTGGGCATAGTGCACAGATTGCATGATTTATTTCTAGTTATATACAACTGTGGTTGGGCTTAAGAGTCGGTTTGTATGTATATATATTGTGTTGAATATATATATCTGTTGTTGCTGGGGGCTTGTGCGAGTTGTGTATCCAACTGTTTTGGTGGCTCTTGTGAGTCGTGATCTAAAATCGTTTTCGAACTGTTTTATGGCTTGAAAGAGAGTCAAACGTTACACCTCGTTTTCCTAGCATGATTTGCTTATATTACATGTATTGTTTAGTTTCTGCTGAGCCTTAGTTCACTGTGTGGGATAAAATATTTTCAGGTACCGGTCACGCAAGTTGATCTGAGGTTGACGGTGGAGCGGAAGACCTGTAGTCTTTCTTTTTGCTCATTTTGAAACGTGTATGTTGTACATGTTTTTCGGCGTTGGGGCCGCGTAGTGTACGCTTTTGGCATTGAAGCCTTATGTATTGTTTACCGTTTGGCGTTTTAATACAATGCATGTATGGTTTATTTTTGTGAGTGTATTCTCGGGTTGGGCGTTATATTGGTTGTTTGTGGTTATTCACGTGACCCGGAGTTAGGGGCATGACAGCTTGGTATCAGAGCTTTGGGTTCGAATACCTATGAGCCGTGGAAAGAGGGTGTATCCCTTGTGAGGTTGATTGCGTGTGCTTGACTGCATGTGTTTAGATGCTTTGATAACATGTACGTGTTAGCATGTTAGGCATAAGGATAATGTGTATATACGAGTATAGGGGTTGAACCGTGGGATTGATTAGTCCTGCCTTTGGGTGTTAGGGTTAACAAATTTGGGAGCCATGCTAGAAACGCATTTGGCTGACGTGATTTCTAGCAAGGAGTCTGAGTAGGTTGTCCAGATTGACGAGTCATTCTTGTTGGTTCTCCTTGGTATGTGAGGTTTATTCAGCATGAACTTACGTGGCTATGTGATAGCATGCTATGTGTTTAGCATTTATGTTCATACGATGTGCTGCATCTTATGCATTGTTTTGCTTTCATATAGACGCGATGTCCACGCGGGGAGGACGAGGCCGTGATCGAGGCCGTGGCCGTGGTTCTGGCCAAAGGGACATTCCAGTCCCATATATTGGGAATGCTAATGCACCCCAAGGACCTGTTGGCAGAGATTTGTTACGTGAGATGGTTGGTTCCATCCGACAGTTGGCTAAGGCCTCTATGGAGAGAGAGAGTATACTGGAGTCGAGGGCAATGGTTGCGATGTAGGAGTTTCGCCGTCTAGACGCTCCTACCTTTTCTGGGGATCCCAACCCCACGATTGCCACTGAGTGGCTGGAGCTAGTTACCAAGATCCTGGATTCACTGCAGATTGAGGAAGATGATCTGAGGGTTATATGTGCCGCCTTCTAGCTGAGAGGGAGTGCTCATATGTGGTGGAGGTTCGCCAAGACTACAGTTGCAAGCACTTAGGATGCATTCAAGAAGGTATTTCTGGAGAAATACTTTCCAGCGACTTTGAGGGATCGTTACAGAGTGGACTTCCTGTTTCTGACACAGGGGACGATGACAGTGCTTGAGTATGAGGCTGAGTTTACTAGCCTATCTAGATTTGTACAGTAGATTGTGCCTACAAATGAGTTCTGTGCGAAATGGTTCGAGAGGGGTTTGAGACCAGCTATTTGAGACAGAGTGTCCGCACTCAAGCTATAGGTTTTTACGGAGTTAGTGGAGACCGCCAAGAAGGTGGAGGATACTCTGAATGAGACGCGCAGAGACAGAGACAGTAGGGGTCAGCAAGATAAGGGACGTGCACAGTCCCAGGAACGTAGTGAGAAACATCAACGAACGTCTGGTCCGAGTTCGTATCCAGTGGGGTTGCATCAGCTACAGTCGTCGGCATCCTCACCACCCGTAGTCTCAATGGGAGGGCCCGAGCAGTATGAGTTTTGTTGCTTTCGATGTAGACAGCCGAGGCAGTCCCAGAGTTCGGTATCGATTCAGTCACAGGGGAGGGAGTCACAAGTTTGTTATGGATGTGGCCAGCCAGGACATATTCATAGAGATTGTCCCCAGAGAGAGGGTGCACCGAGTATAGTGGGCACACCAGGGAGTTCGTTTGGGCAAGTGGAGATGCTTCAGTTCAGTCGGTACGGCAACCGACAGTGCCGAAAGATGGTGGATAAGGCAGAGTCACGGCGGGTAGTGCGAAATTCTCTTATACGTCCCAGTTCTTCGAGGGCACCGATCGTGCCGAATAATGCTAATCTACCTTCAGCGAGCAGAGGTACTTTCCAAGTTTGCAGGCTTTGGGCCAGTTTCTTTACTGCACTTGTTTGGGAGATGATGATGGATTCCGTAGGTGACATGATGTGTTGAAGTAGTGGTTGGTGATGATGTGAGGTTGGGGTGAGTTGTAGAAACTGTGACCTTTAGATAGTTAGCCGTTGTTTAGGATGCCTAACCTAGTTTGATTATATCCTAGGAATGGTTCAGTTAACCATCTCGTATGCCGTGTCGATTGCGATCGACGGTTCGTTGTTTTGACCTTGAGTTGAATTTCGAGGGAAAAATTCCTTTAAGGGGGTAGAGTTGTGAGACCCAGACCCGATTTCTTTTTCGGCGTTTTCGGACGCGCGTTACGTGTTTTCATAGCGACATGTTTTATTGCTTTTGATGCATGGTTGAGGTAGAGATCCATGCGGGTAAGGTTCTGGGGGCCGTAGGGTGTTACGGTGCGAATTTTAAAAATTCAAAAAAAAGGATATTTTAGAAGCCTATAAATATTTGGAGTTAGATATTTTCACAAAGACATATTTCAAAACTTCTCCTGTAAGTTTGTCATTTTCTCTCTGCCTTCTCTCTAAGTTCTTGGGGGCCCGGGGCTTTATTTCAGACGATCAGACTACGAATTCTTGGTATCAGCATTGAGGGCTACGCAACCTTTCAGCCAAATTTTGATTCTGGCAAAACTCGGTTTTGTACGTGGTTCGAGGTGTTGAGTTTTTAACTCACCGAGGTAGGATTCTAAACCCTACTGTTGTATAAGGGTGCTATGGGTAAACATGTGTGTTTTTATCGGGTAAATTGCTTTAGAGCTGGGTTTGTGTTAAAGTTGAGTTTTTGGGTATAAAACTCATTTTCGGTGATTTCTATAGATGGAATCGGGTATCGGGGGTTTCCTTTGAGGTCTCGGTGTTAGGCCTAGACATGTGGATGTTTGTGGGTGTTGAATCGGTGTTCGGAGGCTTCCATTTGGGGTTTACAGGGCCAAACCCGTAGCTTAAAATGGTTTATGGGTGAGTTTAGTCTATCGAACCTATGGGTTAAGTCGACTGGATCATCGTTTTAGGGGTTCGGTCGACCGAACCTATGGGTTCAGTCGACTGAACCGTGTGTTGTTACGTTTTATGGTTTCCACTGTGTTGTTTAGTCGACTGGGGGCTTAGGTCCAGTCGACTTAAGTGCTGGGTTGAGTGTTTGGGGTTCGGTGGTTGGGCTTTGGAGCTCAGTTAGCCGTGTAGTGGCTTTGGGGATCGTATCGTGGTCTCAGGTGTTCGTTTAGGTGTCGTTCTTGGGTGATGGGCATGGTTAGATGTGGTTTGTTGGTGCACGATCATGTGCTAGGCTTTTGTACCTAGTTAGGTACAACGGTTGGGTGCTCGGTTACGTGTGTGGTGCTAGTGCATAGTCGGTTGTGTGCTCGGTTACGTGTGTGGTGCTAGTGCATAGTCGGTTGTGGGACGCGTTTGGGTCTGTTATCATTTTTATGGGTATGGTTTTGGTAAAAGCCGCGTTGTGTGTGGTTTGAGGTGGGCCCTTGGTAGGTCGTCTTCTAAAAGCCTGTCTGTGGGGTCGGGCTTGAGGCATGTGATGACGGGTTGGGTTATGTGGCTTCCTTATGTGGAATGTCCTGGGCATATGTGTTTCTATGTATATAGAACTATGCGTAGCTTTATTCATACATGTTGTTGTACGGATAGGTGATCTTATGTAATCATGATGTATCTAAACTCTGATTCATATATGCATGTGTTGCATGGGTCACACGTGTTGCGAGAGATACGTACGTTGCATGAGTTGCATGTACGGATTATGTGGGTGGGTTGCATGGCATTTGATGTCATTTAGTGCAATGTGAGTCGTATGAATTGCATGTGACGTGGTTAATGCATTTAATTCCTGGTTAGGTTACGCATAGACGTATGAACTATTAGATGGGGCAGTGGTCCTTCGGTGAAAGCCCGAGAAGAAATGTAGATGGGGCGACGGTCCTTCGGTGCAATCCCGAGAAGACACGTGCTAGATGGGGCAGTGGTCCTTTGGTGAAAGCCCGAGAAATGTAGATGGGGCAGTGGTCCTTCAGTGCAAGCCCAAGAAGACACATGTGCTAGATGGGGCAGTGGTCCTTCGGTGAAAGCCCGAGAAGATCCTTGTGTGGTATAGGTTTTCTATGATCCTTCGGGTTAAACCCGTGAACTAGGTTTGGAAGCTCTTCCATCGGTTGTGGAAATTCGTAAAAGTGCCGGTTGCCCCGTGAGTTGCTTTGTGTGGTGACTTCATATAGAACTTGTCATTATCGAGCCGGCATTAAGTGGTGGATAGGGTAAGGGGCAATAGTCTATAGTTGTTACCTTCGTGTGTGTGTGTCTGAAGGACGAAATTGAAGTCCTGACGAAATATGTGTTGGGTGTTTTGCTCATTGTGGGTTGGGCATAGTGCACAGATTGCATGATTTATTTCAAGTTGTATAAAACTATGGTTGGGCTTAAGAGTCGGTTTGTATGTA
>JAOTRH010127509.1:0-14452 GCA_034768845.1 Heliamphora exappendiculata
AGTGTGTGTGTGTGCGCTGTGAGTAAATGTATGTATGTGTACTATTGTATACTGTGTGTGTATGTAAGTTATGTGTGTGGGTGTGTTTCGTAATTATGTGTGTGTAATTATAAAAACTTTATGTGTTTATTTTTGGGACCCGTTTGTTTGCTTGCATGCAAATTTTATTTTATTTTTTAAAAAATAAAAAATGAAATAAAAATAAAATAAAATAATAATAAATAAATAAATAATAATAAAAAATTTTATTATTCTAAGACTAAATTAAATTAATAATTTTTTTATATGCCTTAAAACATAAATTTTGTTAAGCCAAGCTTTAACTAGGAATTTCAAAATTTAAGATTTTATTCTTTGAACTAAAATAGAATTAAATAAGTTTACTTATCTTTTTAAAATTTTAGTTAAACTAAATTTTTAACTAAAGTAAATTAAAATAATATTCTCATCTGCCGCCGCCCACTCTCTACAACGCCACCCTCTACGACGGCGCCAAGCCCTTTTGCCACCTCATCTCCTTCCGTCTCGCCAATGACTCGGCCCTTGGCCAAAAACTCTAAATCAATTACAAAGATTTCAGGTATCAGGAATTCAATTCTCGGCATTTGAAAATCGATCGAGATTTCTAAAATCGAACCGACGGAGATTTCTAAACTTAATTAAAATAAGGTCAGCGTTTGACTCGTAAGCGAATTTGAGCGAAAAATAGCAATTGCAGCAAAAGGAAATGCCTAAAATTGTAGAGCAAATTGTATGTACGGTTACAAGGAGAATGAAATGGGAGTGATTCATGCAAACTTTTGGTTAGGATCCTCTTCGGTGGAATAGGGGAATGCACGAGTGCGACTCATTTGAGTCTGAACCAGTTGCATGATTAGTGCTGGGAATCTGAAACCCTAAGAGTTTTTTGATCATCAACAACAACTAGTTATGATCTGTATTATAGACATGACATCGCAGTGCTTTATGAAAACACAAAAAAGCAAAGCGGATTTCGTTATGCGAAAACAATGCTCGTTTGCAAGCGAATATCATATTGAGCCAATTTTCTTTTCTAAAATTTCTTACTGGGTTTGATACAAATAATTTAAATACAAAATTAGTAAATGCAGAACAAGGAAATAATTAGTAAATTAAATTATTGGGTATGATACAAAATATTTGAGTAAATAATTTGAACTGCGTCAATCCGCGATTGAGATGACATTAGAACACACTGTATGTGTTAGGGTTAAATCGGTATATTTAAAAATATTATTAACGGTGTTAGGGTAACAATATTAATAAAAAAAATCAATAATATTTTTATAAAATAGAAGAGGTTTTTATGTGAAGGGGGATGGATCCAAACCTAGATTCGGTAGGCCTCATCAAGGCCCAAGGCAAGGGCCCAATAAGCGAGTGGCAGGTCAACCCACTTGGGAAGGACGGCCTTAGAGCCGAGTTGATCGCGACCAACGAGTTGCATGGGTTCGAACTTATAAATCGCATTAAATGCAATGTGACTGTAATAGTACATCATTAAATACGATGTAGTATGATGACACAACATTAAATGTAATTAAATCGAATGATTTCTACTATAAAGTGCGACATAGTTTAAGAGAAGCATTTATGACTAGGATTTTGGCCCAACGAACAAGTCAAGGTACAAACGTTTATGATGATGTGATCGTAGTTGATCTGTCATCGCCGCTGATGTAGCCAGGTGTGACAAAGCCATTTTGTAAAAATGCTTATCAGATAAAATTCATCACGAAGAATGTAAAAAGAAGGAGGGTATTCTCCGCCCTATAAAAGGGAGAACTCTCCCAAGCTAAATGTACACATAACTCATTTTTACTAGCAAAAGTTCTGTCACATTGCTTTCTTACTAGTTTTTTTTATTTAAACACTTCTAACATCATCATCAAAGTGACTTTCGACGAGTAAGTGACTTTCGACGAGTCGCCATCGACCAACTCACGTTTGTTTATTTTTACAAAACCCAATTCATTAGTGAGTTCGTTCAGATTAAATTTAACCCATTAAATAAATATAATTTATGAGTTATCTCGTATATTACGTTTTATCAGTAAGAGAGTTAAGTGTAATTTACCCATGTTGGTTGAAAATTAACTATCAATTTAGGCCTACTTTATCACAATTACCGAACCACCTTTTGAACAACCTTATCGATTCGACTTTTGTGAATTGTGAATTGAGTTTGATCAGGGTTCTATTAGTCATTTCAAGTGGTAATTTTATAATTTTTATTAGTCAATAAAAATTCATCCAATAATTCGTCAAGTAATTTAACGATTTAAGATCGTCACTGCGATCAGTTATAAATTTAGAGATTTTATGTTCGACTCTCGTTGAAAGTGTTCTGAATTAATTGATACATGTAATTGACATGTGATTATAGATATATAAAAATTTTATACTTTAGGGGTGTGTTTAAAAAAATTTAATTTAAAGTGATTTTTCCGTCGTAGACGAAAAAAAAAAAAAAAATCACCCAACTTCCATTCGCACACCATTGTCCAAAAGAGTTCCCACTAATCGTGTTATGTCCCTCCATAATTGCAGTCTCCCCTAAATCTTCTCCGTTTGTAACGCCTTCGTGAATCCTCCCTACGGTTGCTCGCTGTTTACTGTTAGAAACTGCAAAGCCGACGATGCAGTCGTCCAAGACGCGCCGGAAAGTCGTCCCCGCCTCGACGGATGGCGACTCCGCCGACAAGCTTGACCAGCTCCTCCTTTCCGCCGCCATCTGTAACGGCGAAGACTTAGGTCCCTTTGTACGCAAGATCTTCGCCTCCGGCAAGCCTGAGACGCTCCTCCACCACCTTCGCCACTTCGCCCGATCCAAGGAGTCCGAGATCGAGGACGTCTGTAAGGCTCACTACCAGGACTTCATCATCGCCGTCGACGACCTCCGATCCCTTCTTTCCGACGTCGATTCCCTCAAATCCTCTCTCTCAAGCTCTAACAGTCAATTGCAGTCCGTCGCCGTCCCTCTCTTGTCGTCGCTAGACTCCTTCGTCGATGCTAGGAACGTCTGCCGGAACGTCACTCTCGCGCTCGATTCGGTTCGGACCTGCGTTCAATTGATCGAGCTTTGTTCCCGTGCCAATTCTCATCTCTCTGCGAACAACTTCTACATGGCGTTGAAGTGTGTGGACTCAATTGAGAGAGATTTCCATGGCAAAACGCCGTCGTCCACGCTTAGGAGAATGCTAGAGAAACATATTCCGGCGATTCGATCGCACATTGAGCGGCGGGTTAACAAGGAATTCGGTGACTGGCTCGTCGAGATCCGGATAGTGAGTCGTAATTTAGGGCAACTTGCGATCGGACAAGCCTCGGCGGCGAGGCAGAGAGAGGAAGAGCTGCGTATGAAGCAAAGGCAGGCTGAGGAACAGAGTCGACTCAGTTTGAGAGACTGCGTGTATGCTTTGGAAGACGAAGACGACGACGGAATGGGCGGAATCGGTGACGAAGGTAAAGATGGTTACAGTAATGGCGGCGGGCATGGTATGTTAGGGTTTGATTTGACTCCCCTTTATAGGGCGTATCATATACACCAGACACTGGGCCTCGAAGATCGGTTCAAGCAGTATTACTTCGAGAACCGAAAGCTTCAATTGACTTCGGATTTTCAGGTGTCTTCCATGACGCCTTTTCTAGAATCCCATCAGACCTTTTTTGCTCAAATTGCTGGCTTTTTTATAGTTGAAGATCGAATTTTGAGGACCGGAGGACGATTGATATCGAAAATGGAAGTGGAAAACTTATGGGATACCGCTGTGAGTAAAATGTGTTCCGTTTTAGAAGATCAATTCTCTAGGATGCAAACAGCAAATCATTTGTTGTTGATAAAGGACTACGTGAGTTTGCTCGGGGTGACTGCGCGTGGGTATGGGTACCCTGTTGATGCTTTGCTTGATGTATTGAGCAAGCACAGAGACAAATACCACGAATTATTGCTGTCTGACTGCCGAAAACAGATTGCAGAAGCCCTTGCTGCTGATAAATTTGAGCAGATGTTGATGAAGAAAGAATATGAGTATTCAATGAATGTGCTTTCATTTCAGATACAAACTTCTGATATAATACCTGCATTTCCATATGTTGCACCATTTTCTTCTACAGTTCCTGATTGTTGTCGAATTGTACGGTCCTTTATTGAAGACTCTGTAAGTTTTATGTCGCACGGTGGGCAGCTTGATTTTTATGATGTTGTAAAGAAGTACTTGGACAGGCTTCTGACTGAGGTGTTGGATGGAGCGTTGTTGAAGCTTATTAATACGTCCATCCATGGGGTATCTCAAGCCATGCAAGTAGCAGCTAACATGGCTGTATTGGAGCGTGCCTGTGATTTCTTCTTTCGTCATGCGGCTCAGCTTTCTGGCGTTCCGTTGAGGATGGTGGAGAGGAGCAGGAGGCAGTTTCCTCTGAATAAATCCCGTGATGCTGCCGAAGAGACGCTTTCTGGTTTGCTTAAACAGAAGGTTGATGGGTTCTTGACATTGATTGAGAATGTGAACTGGATGGCAGATGAGCCTCCTCTAAACGGGAATGAATATTCAAATGAGGTGATTATTTATTTGGAAACTCTGGTTTCTACTGCTCAACAGATATTGCCAGTTCAGGTTCTTAAAAGGGTTTTACAAGATGTTCTCTCTCACATATCAGAGATGATTTTGGGGGCTTTACTTGGGGAATCTGTAAAGAGGTTCAACATGAATGCTATTATGGGGATTGATGTAGATATTCGGTTGTTGGAATCATTTGCAGAGAATCAGGCTCCTCTTTTATCTGATGCAGATGCAAATCAGTTGAAAACTGCACTTGTTGAGGCAAGGCAACTTTGTAATTTGCTTTTGAGCAATCATCCAGAGAATTTCCTGAATCCAGTGATCAGGGAAAGAAGTTACAATGCTTTGGACTACAGGAAAGTAGTGATTATTTCAGAGAAATTAAGGGATCAGTCAGATCGGCTATTTGGAACCTTCGGATCAAGGGGATACAAGCAGAACCCAAAAATGAAGTCTCTGGATACATTGATAAAAAGACTCAAGGATGTGAACTGACTCTATACATTCCTGTACGTACGTCTGTAGTGCTTTTTTGTATTGTCTGTTGATTGTGATTAGCATTATGTTGTAGTTGTTCATTGCAAATTTAATTATCTTTCCCATAAACCTTGCAAATTGTTGTAACCTGATTGTATCATGGGATATGCAAATTTCATTCTGCATGTAGTGCCTTCACTATGCACTTTGAAGTATCGATGATATTTTTAGCTATATCAGTAGATATTCTGTTGCTTCTGTCTTGCTAGATTCTTGGGCAGATTTTACAGGCTTAAATTCTATCCCGATGTCCACAAGCTTAAGTGTGCACTGGGACAGGTGGTGTGCTGTGCATTGGTGGCATTTCTTCATATTTTTACTAAAACTTAGTTTACTGATATGTGGCGTCTACTTATGTCAATTTTATTTCTTACGTTGGAATTTTTTTATTCTACGTCTTTAGTTTATTAGTGTTGATTTTGCGGTGGACTTTGTGTTGAGATTTTCATACCCACGCATGCAAACTAAAGCACACCAAAGAGTAAAGAAGAACAGTCTTTCAAAAAAAAAACACCATACTGCCCAGTGCATTGTGATTCTGGATCATACAATCCTAAGATCTTATGATCCATTTTGGAAAAAACCGATCCGAATCTTGTAGAAACTCCATTCGAGATGTTATCTTACTATTTTGGTGCTTGGACCTTACGGGGTCATGGAATCCCCAATCCGGAACTGTCACTACCAATCCAACTTTAGACCTTATTTTCTAAATATTTTGTTTTCTCGATATTTTTAATTTTTTGCATAAACTTCCCATTTTACAGGAGATCCAAACCGAATAAAGTCAGTCATATTGAATCCAAAATCCTAACAAAACAAAATTAGGGAGCCAAGAAGCCAACATATAAGCTTCTCATTTTCTTTTCCTTCTTCTCATTTGTTTAATCCCAATAATTTACTAATCTATATCAGCTGTTTTTCAACCATTTTTCCCATCTCTCTCTCTCCCTCCCTCTCTTGTGTGTGTGTGTACGTGTGTGTAAGTCATATTGAATCCGAAATGCTAACAAAACAAAATTAGGGAGCCAACAAATAAGCTTCTCTTCTTCTTTTCGTTATCCTCATTTTCTAATCCCAATAATTCACTAATCTAGATAAGCTTTTATTCAACCATTTTTTCCATCTCTCTCTCTCTCTCTCTCCCCTTTTTTTGGGTGTGTGTGCGTATAAAGTTCTCTTCTCTCTATTGTTAATATATTTCTAATTTGACTTTTTAAAACTTTTTATTTTGTATTTCTACTACATAGTGAAAAATGTTCTATTGTAAAACTCTTCTTGTCCACCTCTTTTTTCCTGTAATCCAAAAGTTCTGATTCTAAGCTTTCTGTTACATAACGTTTATATTGCATGGTTTGTATTACTTCAATAATAATTTTACTTCTTCTTTGTGCTTTTTAGGATTACATTGTGTCCTCTTTCAAGTAATTCTATCATCTAGAAATTAGGATCTTATGATCAGTGATCTAATTCTGTAAACCCCTCGGACAATCATACCACGATCCCAATTTTGACAACCTTGGCACTACATCCGGAGGCAAAAAAAAATCTCACTATGTTAGTGAAAGAGTACTCTATTCTCTCTACGAGACAACCCTCTCTATCACACTCGCATGCTATAATTTCTGCAAGTTTCGTATTTATCATCTAACTTTAACATCCTGGTCCCTTCACGATCGGGAAGGCCCTACAAAGCACAGCTCAACAGTTTTCTAATCCTTTTCAGTTAAAGGAAGAACTTAGTTAGTTCTAGTTTGCGAAGCAAAACATGCAAGTTTACCTCATTTGGATGCAAGTTTATTCTAAGATTCTGAGCCCTTTCACACATTTCAACTTTTACGCTGAGATTATAATCCTTGTTAAAGTTAAACACCATTCACGGATTTTGTGGCGTTGACTGGCGGACCAATACGTGAATATTGGAGCCAACTTTGTAGTTGGAGAGTTAAAGTAGATGGATGCAAAATTTACCTTGAGACATGCGAATAACTCTTGCTGAAGTTTTTGTGTTCTAACTTGTTTATCCACAAGGAGGAGGGATTGATAAAGGATAGTGCTCACAATTATGGGCAACTAAAGTGGAATGCCGTTTTGTGGGGTTTGTGTTATGTTTTTCTCACGTAGAGGTATTGGCTCATTGCTTGATTGGTGGAAATGCATCCCTGACCATTATTGAACTAGATGATAAGGGCGTGGTTTCGCCCTAAGATCAAGTAAGTAATTCAATGAGCCAGGCAATCAACCTCACCTCCCTGTGAGGGGCATACCTTCTATCTTGGTCTTGCCAGGCTGAACAAAGGTGCTTAGTATACCTATCAGGGAAAAGCCATTCTTCTGTATGTTGATCACACAGGGTGATCTTTCTCACTTCCCCACTGCATGGTCCATGTATACAAATTCTTTCTGTTGAAGGCTTTCTATTCATTATCAGCCTGTGACTTCGGCAGTTTGGGCCTTTACAAACCTTGGATTTCTAATATGATTATATTCTGGGATCCTCAGTTTTATGGGCAAAATCTGGAAGAAGAAACTACATTTCCTCCTTATTTGTTTCCTGACCCTTGACAATCGTTCTAGCACTTTGTTGCCTATGTTTATGGTAGGACCTAGGACTCCCTCACTCGAAAAAATCCCTACGAACTGCTGGTGTTATGTAAAAATGATTTGGCAGCCCTGTACAGCCTATAGAGAAGTAGTGCTACTAACTGATATAATCGCCTGCTTTATACCTTAATCCGTTGGCAGTATGATAGGCCCTACCAAAGGATGCTGCAACACGATTTATTACTTTTTGATGTAGGTGGATGACTCTAGTTGAATCATAATATTTCAAGGGCAGGGTGGGCAGCTAGTAGTAACAGCAATAAGAGCATCTTCAACACTACTAGCTATTTTAACTTGTCAAAAGTACAAAAAAAGTACACACTTTATTTTACCTATTTACTTTTTGATATATCAACTCTAACACTATTCTCTATTTTAGCTATCCATCCAAACTAACTTAACAAAATTTTAAAAGAAAAATATGTGTACTTACCTAGCAATGATGTGGCAATACCAAATATTTTTTTATAATTTTCTTAAAAAAATTTTTTTAATAAAAAATATAAAGAACTTGGCACAAAAGCTAAAAAGTTTCATGAAAAAACAGTCTCATTCCTGGTCGCCTTGGTTTCTCTTCGCTGCAACTAGAGTAGAAAATGGAATGAGGGACAGTCTATTTGTGAGAAAAAACGAGAACAGTCTATTTGTGAGCCAAAACTCGCTGGCTAAAAATAGCTAGGTGAAAACCCTTTTTGTCTAATGGAGAGGCATTTGAAAGACCTGTTGGAGTTGGAGAATTAAGCGTAGGCTTTCTATTTTAGCCAATAGGTCTCATTTAGAGAGCCTGTTGGAGATGCTTTAAGTAGCCCTTTCCATGAAGTGTTTAGTTCTCAATTCCACCTTTCCTTGAAATTCATCTCAATTAATTCAAAACCCACTGTTGGATGCTTCCGATTTAGGAGCCAAGGATGCGAATGTTAGGCATAGTTAGTCAAGTTTTAATCTTTAGTAATTAGATTTTACTTATATTTCATAAATGCTAGTATTATCTCCAACTGATACGTTTCGTCTGAAATGCCCAGACCAATCAATAACCTTGAGTTGGTAACGTGCTCTTTTTGGTTGCTATAACGAGAGGAGGAGAAGAAAAAAGAGAGGAGGGGGAGGGTTGAAATGTTAAGTTGTGAAACCTGATTAGTACCATACACCGAACTGCATGTTCGTGAATTGCCTTGAAGGTATTTTTAGTATTTTTCACATACTTGTAACCCTTACTATATATATAATATATTGTATTATAGGGAAATTCCAATGTGATTTTATTCCTCGTCATAGTGAAATAACTGCAACAACCGTGGATGTAGTTCTAATTGGGTGAACTACTTAAATGTAATGTTTGTTTGTGTTTTTCTTGATTGGCTCCTTTTTTGTTTTCCCTACATTCATTTCTCATAGATCCTTCTTAGTATTTGTTATAATCCTAACACAAAACCCACCCCAGTATTGGTTCCTTTTAAGCCATAGAGTGCTTCTTTTCATTAGTGAGAATGTGACTTGATAAAGATGCATTGAGATGAACATATGGTGCAAGGATTTCAAAATTTGAAGAATCTGTTGTTAGATGGTGGTGTAAGGTCATAACAGTTTGGATTTCTTTAAACTTCTGTTGTTGCTATCTGTGCATTGAATATTTTACTTCTCTAAGCTTCCATTTATTTCCACATAACCTTGATAAGCTTCTATACATGACACTTCCTACTTTCAATTAAGCTGGATGCGCGTGTTTCCTATAGGACTTACGAGATTATTTTACAATTATATCCCACTCTCTTATCTTGACTTTTGATTGGAAAAGCTAATCCTTACAGTTTCAGATCATATACTTGTGATCACCAAAATGACTCATCTTGTTTATTAGGTGTTGTTGAATAGTTTGATATACATTGTTAGGCTTATTTTTTAAAAATTTAAATTTTTAGGTTGGATACAAAATTTCTGCATGGTATCAGAGTTCTAGTTACAAAAGGATTTGGGTTCGAGTCTTGTTTGTATCCCTGTTATGTTTGTTATTATACGCCATGTTCTGCATGTGTTGATGCACCTATTTAATTTAGTTTGTCTGTCTCTTCAATGATTCAAATTCTATTAGTATTCTCGTTATATTTATTATTATGCACTATATTTTGTATGTATTGGTACACTTATTTAGTTCAATTTGTTTGTTTCTATATGTGAGACAGGATCACACGTGAAGGAGAATTTTAAATAATTTGATATACATTATTAGACCAATTTTCTAGTTTAGGAAATTGGTCTAACAAGTCACACGTAAAGGATAGTATTGAATAGTTTGATATACATTATTTGACCAATTTCTTAACATATACAAAGTTTCTGTGCGTGATATGTCTAGTTTCTACAGATTATATGTTTATGTGGGGAGAAAATTCGCCTAGACAACATATCTAAGCCCCATCCCATCCACTGTAAGTGGATGGGGCAACATAGGCTGTCCTCTCTCTCTCTCTCTATATATATATATATATATATATATATATATATGCATTTTGGATATATACCCCCTCTTGCGAATAGGAGAGGGGGCTGGTTGGTTTTGCTTTTCAAATAGCATTTTTCTCTTTCGTTTGGAGCTGACTTGGGCGTCAGAGCCCCTCTTTTCGGCCACCGGTCGGGGGTTTATTTTGTAAGATTTCGACGACTTGGGCGCTCAAAGGCCGATAGATTTTTTTCTCGTTGGACTTTGCTGTTTCAACCCACTAAATAAATCTAATTTATGGGACGTCCTTGTACATTTGGCGTCGTCTGTGAAAAATAATAGAGTTTAACGAGGAAGTATTACCTGTGGCTGGATGTCGAATCAAGCCCTTCTGGTTCTAGCTTCAAGACCATAACTGTCATGATACTTCAGCTGGCGGAGCAACCAGAGAAAATCATTTTTGGGGTTTTATTCTCTCTCTAAAAACTGGATGCAAAAAGTGGAGCGTGCGGGACAAGAAGGCATGGGTCGACAGGGTTCATGATGAATTTGTTAACTGGGGGAAGGAAGCCGAAAAAACCAAACAGAACAAAAACAAAGGAGGCCCAGCAATACCTTTTCCCCCTTTTGAAAAGATGTATCCGTACCCCTATATGTTGACCTATGTGTAGCCTTTTTCTCTCTCTCTCTCTCTCAAAGGAGGGACAGGTGGGGGTTTGGGGCTCTCACTCTTTTTTTTCTGTTAAAAGCGTGAAGCTTGGTGTTGCTGAGGAGATCGGCAGCTCGGCACACGTGGATCGGCGTGGCTCTCTCTTATTCAATTGCATGTTTGAGGTTGGAAATACAACGGTAGATCGGCCATGCACCAGAGCTCGGCGTTAACTCGAATGTTCGGCCTAACTTGGTGTTCGATTAACACATCTTGACAGAACATGCATGTCTCGGCAGAGTGTCCGAACGAGTGTCTCTAAGAACCGATCTACTAAGAAATTACCGAGCTAAGACTGGAAGCGGAACTGCCAAGGTCTAGAGCCAAGCTTCTCACCAAGCTGCAAAGCTCTTGAACCAGGGTAATGGAGCAGCAAGAAGATGAGCTATCGAGCTGATTGTGCCAAGTTGCGTGGGTGTGGGTCAATCGTAGCAACAACCAAGTGGGACACAGCCGAGCTGAAAATCGAGAATGCAGACAAAGCCGAGATGGTATGGCCGAACACGAGAGAGAAGACAACCGAACATGAGAGAGAGGATCTAGAGGGAGGAGAGTTCTATGGATGGAGATACATGAGTCCCGCCCGGCGAGATTGGCAAGAAATCAAGATTTCTCTCTCTACGGTGTACCGTACAATTGCATCGAAACCGTCTGATACAGACCCACAGCTTGTCCCAGAAACCCAAAGCTTCAACCTAAAGCTGCAGCCCCCGATTTTTCTTCCAGGCTACAGCCTACGGTTTTTCTCTCTCTACAAACGGTGGAAATGGAAATCACGTAGGGACTCCCACAGTTTCTATGCTCTATTCGGCGTGCTCGGTGTCTGTTCTCGACAATAGGGTTCAGAGTTTCGGCAGATCGCCCCCTTAGAGGTTCGGCCCTCCTCTTTCTCTCCTCTCTCCATTGTGAAAGGCATTTTGAGACTTTACTGCACCAACAGCCCTCTGGTTTCCCTCCGAAATCGACGGTAGGAAGAAAAAAGGGTTAGCACCTCCCATCTTGGCATACATACAACAGCTCGGCGTTCATCTCGATTTCGCAAAACAACCCAGTTCAGTTCCCACCCATGGACTGCTTGGCAAACAGGGGGATGTTGCCCATTGTGTTCGGCTTGACCATGTGGTGGTCAGCGTGGCAATTCGATATCATTTGGGAGTTCGACATCTCGGCACCACTTGTCGTATCTACTCATACAGACCAAGGCTGTTTTTCTTGGCATTAACGGAGCTCGAGTTTCAGCTCACTCTATACACACAGCACGGCAACGGATCTCGACACGCGTACTTCACTCTAGGTTTGCTTTTTCGCCTTTCTTTCTCTATGCATGTACTAAAAATACTAACACAACAATGGTGCTCGGCCTACTGGAAGCAAGAGAAAATAGAATGGCCTATTCGGAGTTTCTCTCTAAGGGACCATCTCAGACCGATTTTGGCTGCTCGGTTGCAAACAAACTAGCTACTGGTTAACTTCTCGGTCCACCAATCTCGGCCACTCCTCGGCGACAGTATGGAGCTCGGCATTTTCGTTAGATGTCGTGTCATGGTTCAACATGCTTTACCTCTCGGGTGATCGTGATTCAGCTCAGCTTCTCGTCATATCGGTACAAATGATCGGAACTTATCTACAGTATCTGCTAAGTATCTTTGAATAGCAGCAAGTCTGGGTTTTTCTTCTCTACATCGTCTTTTAATGTTCGGCTTCTCGGCCCATTTCGGTATCTCGGCCCCTCACCCAGGTACTAGATCAATGGTGAGAAAGGAAAGCATCTTGGCGCATTGCTTTTCTGCTCAGTTTGGCACCTCGTTGGTTGATATATGTTCGGCACCTAATGGCCGGCGCCTCATGGTGGCATCCTGCCACCTTGCGTTTGGCTCTTTGCTCGGTTCCAGCCCAGAGGGCTTATCTATGCATCACCCTGTCAGTTCGGCAAAGTAAGAAGCACTATAGTTTATCCACACAGATCAGCACTTAATACTCGGGACCCATTGGTCTACAGCTTAGTTGGTTTTGTCGGCAGATGAAGTGAGGACAATTTCTATTCTATCCATCTTCATCTTGGAAGTATTGATCGGATTTATCTTCTCCATCCTACATCATGATTTGTCTGCTCAAAAAATCCTAATATAGCCTAGGTGCCGAGCCCAGCTCTCGGTGCTCAACGGAAACCCTAGTCTACCTAGGTGCTGAGCCCTAGCTTTCTTGCCTAGGTAGGAGATTAGAATAATCTAATCTTAGGGACTAGAAGAGCTCTCATGGTTAGAATAGCCCATCACCAAAAATTCTAGCCTAGCCTAGGTGCTGAGCCCAGCTCTCGGTGCTCAACGGAAACCCTAGTCTACCTAGGTGCCGAGCCCAATTTTCGGTTATCAGTAAAAGCCCTAGCTTTCTTTCCTAGGCAGGAGATTAGAATAATCTCAGGGACTAGAAGAGCTCCCAGGGTTAGAATAGCCCATCGGCAAAAATTCTAGCCCAGTCTAGGTGCCGATCCCAGCTATCGGTTTCTATGGTAAACCCTAGCCCCATCTAGGTGCCGAGCCTAGCTTTTGATTTCTATGGTAAATCCTACCCCGTCTAGGTGCCGAGCCCAGCTCTCGGTTTCTATCAAAAATCCTAGCCCAGTCTAGGTGCCGAGCCTAGCTCTCGATTTCTATGGTAAACTCTAGTCCCGTCCAGGTGCCGAGCCTAGTTCTCGATTTCTATCAAAAACCCTAGCCCAGTCTAGGTTTCTATGGTAAACCCTAGTCCCGTCTAGGTGCTGAGCCCAGCTCTCGGTTTCTATCAAAAACCCTAGCCCAGTCTAGGTGCCGAGCCCAGCTCTCGGTTTCTATTGAAAATCCTAACTCAGTCTAGGTGTTGAGCCCCGCTCTCGATTTTTCGGATGAGATGAGATTCATCACAAGGGTTAGACCAGCCCATCGAAAGTCCTGACTCGGCCAAGCACTCAAAGCAACACAATTGACTAGTCTTAACGACAAAGGATCGAGGCACATGCAGCTTCCACATCCTCCTGAAGAAGCTTGTAGAAGCTGGGGGTTAATGTAGGGAGAAAATCCCCCCCATAGGACATATCCAAGCCCCATCCCATCCACTGCCAGTGGATGGGACAACACAGGCTGTCCTCTCTCTCTCTCTCTCTCTCTGCATTTTGGATATATACCTCCTTTTGCGAATAGGCAAGGGGGCTGGCTGGTTTTTCTTTTCAAATAGCATTTTTCTGTTTCGTTTGGAGTTGACTTGGGCGTCAGAGCCCCTCCCTCCGGCCACCGGCCAGGAGTTTGTTTTGTAGGATCCTGACGACTGGAGCGCTTAAAGGCCGGCGGACTTCTTCCTCGTTGGAACTCGCCGTTTCAACCCAACAAATAAATCTAATTTATGGGACGTCCCCGTACAGTTTCTATTTTCCCAACCGCTCTTGCTATTAAGAATTTGTCGGATTGGCCTCGTTTAGAAGCTTATTTTCTTTTCCTTTTTGTCTGCATATAATGGAAGCTTCTCCTCGATGTGTTGTTGGGAGAATTTCCAACGCCGACATAAAATACATGCTCGGGGATCCAGAAAATACATCTTTATTAAACTTTC
>JAOTRH010127520.1:0-46228 GCA_034768845.1 Heliamphora exappendiculata
TATAAAAGTAAGATTTGAGTTTACCTAAAGGAGTAAAGGACTGCCAGCAAGAGTAGTGGTCTCACCACGATGGACAGTATCTAAACCCAGCAGCGTCTCGGCTAAAGTAAGCGGCACAAAGTGTTTTCCCGTCCACATTTGGCCTGTAATGTCGACCAGGGCACAACTAACCTGCCCATTAGGAGGGACGAGGAGATACTGGGCAAGGAGGCAGAAGCAAAGTGCGGAGTGACGTCGTAGATGGAATTCAAGATCACTGAGATCACCAGTAGAATGAAACCCTCTCAATAAGCCACAGAATGTTAAGATAGTCACTCGAGGTCAAACGGGTAGCCTCCATTCTAGACAAGTCGTAGAGTTGCATCACCTATTGCCGAAGAGAGAGAAAAGGAGTGGGACGATAACAGAATTCCGCGGAGTCAGATCCAGCATGGCAATAAATTCCTTTACAGTGGGACACAGTGTATCAAAATATAAACTGGGGCACCCAGGCCCAATAAACAGTAGACTGGGGCACGCAGGCCCATGGACTAAGTAAATGAATAAAAGTTTGTCAAGCAGTTGGGGCACGCAGGCTCATCAAAAGTGAAGCGTCAGAAAAGAAACAAAACTGGGGGAGGGAAAGATCTCTCAAGTGTGCCTCAAACGGGCCCGGCGGGAGGAAGGGCCAACCTCGTCTGAGTTGAAATCCTCGAAGAGTCGCTCAAGGATGTCATCCCCATCATCACTGTCGGAGGAAGAAGGTATGGCTCTAGAGTGGCTCATGGCAGACGAGACGGATCCTCTAGAGTAGGCTCTGGAAGTAGCAGCACGATATTCGCAGCCTCGGGTAGGGGCTGGAACTGGGGCAGGAGGTGGAACAACAGCAGGTACATGCGACTGTTAAAAGAGGCAAACAATAAGAAAACAGTATAAAAGGGAATAAAGATACCAAAAGATAAACATTCATCGGCCGAGGGACGAAAGGAATCCCAGCTGCGCGTAGGGCAGCATCATGCTGGCGGACAAGGGTCCGCAGACTGCTCATCATTAGCATAAGACGGTCAAACCAAGCCTGATCCGTCTGTTGAGAAATGACACAGAACTGAACAATCTACAAATAAAGAAGGGCAAAAAGGAAATAATGAGAAAAGAGTCAAACTTGGGCGTGTGCTGGCTGAAACTCCGGCGCTGGAGGAATTGGGATTGGAATGTCAAAAGAATACCCATCGACAAAGGAAGATACTGTCCATGGTACCTTGACGCCCCCAGCCCTAACCCCGCTTGCATTAGCACCAGCCATACCAGCATCAACAGCTGCAGCAGCTCCAGCAGCAGTAGGGACTCCAGCAGCAGCAGTAGGGACTCCAGCAGCAGCACCAGCATCAGCTACCTCCGGTGCTCGTCCTTTCCTTCTCCCACTAGGGGCAGCCGGACCGGGACCTAGAGGACCCATCAAGTGTGCCCAAGCCAAAGCAGCATAATCCCCCTGCATCACCAGTAGTTCCGAAGCTGGGGTCCCCATCATCTCCAGCAGCAAGTCGGCGGGGCCTAGATGATCAGCCCGGTGCATACGGACTGGAGGGACCACCGGTATCCTGAAGTGATCAAGGCCAAGCGACTGGCGAACCACTAGCTCGCCAAGATAGTACTCCCTACCGAATGGGCCCTCTAGCAGGATCCGCATAGAAGCAGTATCCCGGATACGCATCAGATCTGCGCCGACCCGATCCTTCACTCCCCTTTAGACATCCCAGTGGACCTAAAGTGATTCAAAATACAGTACAGTGCACAACAATTCAGGTACTTCGTTTGGATTCCCGGTATTTCTAACTCTATTTATTCTTTTTTGGGGTGACCGGGTTAAGATTCAATTTCAATTTGCATGTTCTTCCATTTCTATAGTTAATGTAGTTTATTTCATATAACTTAATTATTTTCTTTACTTCTTTAATTGTTAATTCCTTTACACTCACACTTAACAAATTGTAATTTTCATTTGTATTCATTAAATGGTGTTAACATATTTTGGTAATTACAACTTAATAATACTGTTAATTGTTGTAATAATGCACCTATATTTATGTAAATGTAGTAATTAATACTACATTTCACATTTGAGTTAAATAGTTGTTTTTAATTTCTTTTATCTTTCTTATATTAGTTTAGTTATATTTACTAGTATTTATTTTTATTCTCTTTCTTTTCTTGTAATATCAATGCCATTTCCTTTATTAGTATTAGTTTAATTTTTTAACATTTATTTTATTTAGTTATTCTAATTTTCTTTTAATAATAGTTTATTTCATTTTCTTTTCTTGTAACATTAGTGTTCTATTTTATTTTTAATTTAGTATTTTTTTTCGAGCATTCATTTTTCTTTTAATATTAGCTTAATATTCCTTTATTAGTTTTTATTTTTTTTCATTTTCTTTTCTTTTTTAGTAGTGTAATTTTTTTTTCTAGCATTTTATTTTCTTTCTTATAATATAGTTTTATTTTCTTTTCTCTAATGCTAATTCTCCATTTTATTTTTTCTTTAAACTCTATCTTTTTTCTTTCTTTCTTTCTTTTTTTTTTCTTTTCTTTCTTCATTTTATTAAATCTAAAAATTACAAAAAAAATTTAAATTAATTTTCACCTTTAAATGGCTTTATCTCTTTCTTTAATAAAATTAAAACTCCCTTTTACTTTTCGATTCTTTTATTTTCTTTCATTTTCATTTTCATTTCTTCTTCTTTCTTTTCATTTTGTTAAAATCAAGAAAATCATAAAAAGTTTCCTAGACTAGATTTTATCATTAGAGTATAATTTTTTTTTGATTTCTTTTGTCTCCCGTAAAATGTATAAAATAAAATAGTTAAATTTTCTTTTAGTAGTTTAAACAAGTATTTTTTAACATTTTATTTTTGCTTGTAAGTTTTCTTCTATTTATTTCTTCTTTAAATTAAAATTTTAAATATTTTCTTATTAATACAAAATATTTGTTATTTTGGTTAGTTTTGAACATAGGACCCTTTACATGTTTCTTACAACTTTTTAATATGCATATTGTACATATTAGTTTAGGATTTAATTATTTTATTTTAAAATTGTATAGTTCATTTTTGGTGCAATCCATGTTTAGATAATCTTGGTAATTTTAGCATACTTTTCTTTTAACCAAATTAAGTTAGTTTAGATTGCTTAAACAATATTGCATGTGGGTATATTTCATGTATCATTTAGATAGAAATAATATTGCATGTGGATATATTTCATGTATCATTTAGAAAGAAATTACATGTTATAGGATTTATAATTTTTTTTGACACTTATTTATTTTGGAATATTATGTACATATTTTATGTATTTTTTATACTTGATTTTGGATGTTCTCTCTTTGTCTATATATTTTTTATTTGCATGTATTTGAGAAATTCTATTAAAGAACCAATGATAATTAGTAGAGGCCAACTTTACGGTTGGACGAACGGGTGCCTAACACCTTCTCTGATTCGTACCTTAGCCCCCGAACCCTCTTTCTCTTGTTAAACATTTTAAAGATTAGTGGTCATTTTTTATTTTTCTTAGTTTTTCTCAAAAACTAAGTGGTGACTCTATTTTTAATAAAAAGGAGTTTTCAAAATTTGATTTTCAAGGTGTTAAAATATTTTTCAAAACATCTTTTAAATTCCTTTATCTTTGACCCATAAATCCCAACGCCACAATATTTTCTGGCGACTATGCTGGGAAATAGTTTATAAAATCAAATATGAAGGCTAGACTTGAAAACATAATCGGTTCTTGATAAAATTTCCCATTTGCATTTTAGCATGTATATGCATTGTTCTTCAAATCCCCCTGCCTGGTCGATCTGATGCCCTGAACGTTAATTCGTTTCGGGGATTGTTGGGAAGACGGAAAATCCTTATTGACTGTACGCTATCTTAGGTGCAGTAAAAGAGCTCGGGCGTACTGTTTGATCATGTCCCGTGGGAGGTATATACTCGGCTTTATTCAGAAGGTATCCTGTTTAAATTGACTAAAACTGGCCTTTTGCATATAGTGAAGTTAGAACCCCCAATTAGGTGCTGCTAACCCTAGTAGGATTAGGTGTTTTCTTTATTGTATGTTTTGTTGTATATTGTTCGGATTAGATTAGTCTTTTTTTCGGATTGACCCGGGTTTTCTTTATTGTAAGGTTTTTACCCGAATTCTTGGTTTTTCACCCAAATCGATTTTTCACACTGCAGTTTTCTTCTCGGGGTCATGCCTGTGTTTTATTTTTGGACCTTTAAGATAGTTTCTCTCCCATCCAGGTTCCTTCAAGATTGTTGATTCTATATCCCGTTTTTAGTTTAGGCTTGCTTTCTTCAAACTCCTTTCTTTCGACCTATGTGAGAAAGTTTTGTTTTTCAACTGTTATGCTATCGATTTTCCTTTAGACTCATAGTTTGAACCAGTCTCTTGAGGGTTAGAATAGTCTTTTTACCGGAACACCGTCCGCCTAGATAAAACCTTTCCTCTAGAACTTGGTCGATCCATCCCTTAGCTCTCACCTTGGATTTTTCAGATGTTCAGTTGTTATGCTGCTGGCCTAACATGGCCATTATTTTAGTTTCAGCTATTTTAAGTATCTGAGATATTTGTTGTCTATTGTTTGAATTCTTAAAAAAAAAATGTGTAAGACTGGTTATTCTGCTTGTTTGACTCAGGTTTTTCTGTGGGTTACCATTGATTCGAAAAGAGTATAGTCGACACAAGTTTGGGTAAGATCAGAATTAGGCTGACTCTATAGAGTTTTCGAATCAACAGACATGACAGAGAACGAAGTTAATCTGACAGTCCTGATGAGGGCTATTAACCAGATACAATGGGCTGTGGAGCAACAGACCCAGGCTTAAAAGAAATTCCAGGCACATATACAAGCAATTCAGACCATATGCTCGGTGTGAATGGACAGCCAGACAATACAAACGAGAATGGTGAAGTTTTTTGAGATGACAACCAAGAACCAGAAATACCGCAAGTTGTTGTGCCATCTCGGGTTCCCCGCCCGATTATGGTAGAAGATGAAAATACTGCTCAGTCTAGGGAATCTGCGCTAGCAAAAAAGATTGACTAGATGGAAAAGGTGTTAAAAAAAGCTAAAGGAGTTGAGAAATATATGCTCGATGTAGGGGACTCTGTCTGTTCCCAGATGCCAAATTATCGAAAAAGTTCAAAATGTCGGACATAAAAAAATTTGATGGAACTGGAGATCCCAGAATTCATCTCCGAATGTGTGTTGAAAACTTATCCCCCATGAGAATTGACGACCAGTTGAAAGCCCAGCTCTTTCACCGATCCCTCTATGGGGCAGCCTAGAAATGGTTCCTTTCCCTCGATGTAGCGAATACCAGAACTTGGGAGGACATAGCTACGACATTCGTTAGCCAGTACAGTTATAATGTCCAGCTGAATGTTACTACTCGAGAGCTTGAAATAACCCGACAAGAGAATCAGGAATCTTTTGTCGACTTCCTGACTCGTTAGAGGGGCAATCGTGCAAAAATAGGCCAACTGAGAAAGAACAGGTGAGAATGGTGGTCAAGAATCTGTAGTCTCTGTTAAAGCACTACCTCATCACGCAGCCGCTTTCTACCTTTGAGCGGCTGTTCGATGTTGGGGTACAAATTAAGGACGTTATCCAATCTGGCGATATCGAGAAAATAGAACCCAGTCAGAAACCACCAAGGACTTTCCCAACAACCAATCAAAAATCCATCCGCAGCAACTAACATCGCGTCCCGCTTGAGCGAGGTGAACCCTTTGAACCCTTCCTCTTCCACCCATTAAACAAGCAACCTTCAACAGTCAGACCATGGTCAGCAAACGCAACAACGACCGCGAAGAACTTTTACCCCTCTTAACATCCCGTTATCCACTGCTCTAAACTGTATGATAGAGAAAGGACTCATCAAGGTACTAGATCCTATGCCAGTGCCCGACTCGCTTCCCCCGAGATATAATGCCTCTCAATATTGCGCCTTCCATTAGGGTCATGGGCATTTAACTGATAAATGTATAAGGTTCCGATATGAGATCCAGAATCTCATTGACAATAAAGTGATCCCTCCTCCATCAGCCACCCCAAAGCTGAACGTCACAACCAACCCACTGCCAAATAATTCCAGATAAACTGGGGTAAATTACATGTGTTTAAGGGAATCAGAGGACCCAAGTCAGCACATCTGCTCAGCACACCTACCCCGCCCTCATGTTTCAATAACGAAAAACTAAATAGTATGCTCATTCATGATGATTAGAGGCAGTCGAGATAGAATGGGAAAATAGAATGATGATGCCTAGGAATGGTATCGACCGATGATCCAAATCTACCAACAAGAGGAGGAGTGCAATGAAGAGGATGACTAGCCATTGGATTACCCGACTCGACCTTATGGGTTCGGTCATGTACTTGATGGAATCACCATTCCCTGACTTTTTAACGAGGAAGTACACGTTGACGACATGCAATCCTATTGGCTGGTCAGGATTATGTTGAAATCTGATGGGACCGAATGGAGTGATTTTTGGGTCGTTCAGGAGTAGCAGGTGAACTTTATCGAAGAGAACATCTGGGAGAAGGTTGACCATACATGGGCTATCGAAGATGACAAGGAAAGAAGGGAAAGGGCAGCCGTTAGCGACCTAAGTGATCTGTGGGCATTCGAAGGCCCTCTACACGTAAACGAAGTAAGACAGACTGACAATGTGATGCCGGGATTATGGGATCCCGAAGACGGCGTAGAACACCTAACTAAAAGTGGACGACATTTTAAGCTAGCTCAACTAGAGAAAGGACAGCCGAGTGAAAAAGGGAAAGAGACAGAGCAAGAGGAGGGGGATGATGCTGTATTGAGACAATTGAATAAGACGCAAGCCAACATCAGTATTTGGGGGCTACTGGTGGCCTCGCACAAGAACAGGCAAGCTGTGCTTAGGATTTTGAATAAAGAAAGCGTTCCGATAGATGCAACCCCTGAGCAACTTATTGTGCTTATCCTGCCAGCCGCCGAACCAAGAGTCATTTCCTTTTCTGATAAGGATTTTCTTGCTGAAGGAAAAATTCACAACAAGCTGCTTCACATCATCGTCAAGTTCTTAGAAAAATGAGTCCTGGTAACCCTCATTGATAATGGGTCTGCGTTGAACGTTTGCCCATTAAGAACAGCTGTCTGCTTGGGGATGAGATCGGACCAGTTTACTCCCTACAATCAAGGGGTGCGAGCATATGACAACACAAGAAAGGATGTACTGGGACTGGTGTCGTTTGTCGTTTCAGTGGGACCACTAGAGACGTCAGTTGAGTTTCATGTGCTAGATGTGCCGACCTCCTTCAATCTGCTGCTGGGTAGGCCATGGCTGCATAACCCAAATGTTCAGGCAGTACCATCTACCCTTTACCAAAAAATAAAACTAATAATGAACGGGGCAGTTTTGACCATTCATGGAGAGGACAGTATTCACCTTCCAAAAGGAGAAGAGGGCACAACTCTACTAGAAGTTCAACATAGTGAAGATGATGTGTTGCTCGGTGATTTTTAGTTCGATGAAGCACAGGCTGTTCAGACATTAATGAATGAAGAAGAAACGTATGTCAACCCATGGGCTGTAACGATGATGAGGAAAATGTCCTTCTTCTCCAGCATGGGATTAGGGCGCAAGCAGCAGGGAATCCCGAAACCCTTTCAAGTATTGCCCACTTCACACTGTTTTGGTCTTGGGTATAGACCAACGGAAGAAGATGTGGAAGGGCCCAAAAGGGGACAAAAGGCTAATTATTCTGGGATGCTCAATGGGTACTTCGTCAGGGAAGGGGAAGATTTCCCGTATTATGGCTTTTTAGAGCCATGAATGATGAAGAGACCAATCAAAAGTTGTCGGGGTTGGAGATCTCTTTCAGCCACCAATTGTCTGACACGGAAGAAGTGGAAACAATGGAAGAAGAGAAGGAAGAAAAGAAGAGAAGGAAGAATATTGGGCTGACAATCTTGATGGTACTGACCTGAGAGTGCTGTTAAATGAGAATATGGCTCAGCTGCGTATAACTGAATCGGGCTGCTTCATAATGGGCTTCAGCACACCGACAGATTGCACCAATCTCATCGTCGACGTGGCCAAAAAAAAAGTAAAGAATTGGTCCATCGAGTCTTATGATGTGCAGGTCATCTATCTTGAGTCCAAGTTTGAGTCAGAGTTTGTAGTTAATGGCACATCTATTGGTGCTCCTCTCTCTGCTTTTACATCGAGTTTGTAATTCCCACTGTTCTTAATGAAATGAATGAAGTTTTTGGCTACTCTTATTTATTTGATTTATTTCATATGCTTGCCGATAATTTTGAATTCGACGGGGATATCCCCGAAGAAATAAATATTTTAATAAAAAGAGAAGAAGAAATGCGTGCCCAACCAATAATTGAAGAATCTTTGTCAATAAATTTGGGTAATGAAACTAACTCGCAAAATATTCAAATTGATTCTTTTTTATCCATAGTTGAACAAGAACAACTAATAACTTTATTAAAATAATTCAAAGATGTATTTGCATGGTCTTACAAAGATATACTTGAAATTGATCCTGATATTGTCCAACACCACATCCCTTTATACCTTGATGCTAAATCGATCAAACAAAAATTAAGACGGATCCAGCCAGAATGGGTTTTGAAGATTAAGGAAGAGGTTGCCAAACAGATCAATGCTGGGTACTTGATGGTAACCGAGTATCCGAGTCTGCGTGAAATTTTAGGACCTCAATAAGGCTAACCCGAAGGACGATTTTCTATTGCCACACATTGATGTCTTAGTCGACAGTACTGCGGGACATGCTTTATTGTTATTCATGGATGGCTTTTTTGGGTACAACCAGATTTTGATGGATCCTGAAGACAGAGAGAAGACGGCATTCACCACACCTTGGGGCACCTATTGTTATCATGTGATGTCGTTCGGATTAAAAAATGCAGGGGCAACCTATCAAATGGCTGCCACTACCTTATTGCATGACATGATACATAAGGAGATCGAAGTGTGCGTGGATGATATGATAGTGAAATCCAAGGATCGAGAAGGCCACATCACAGCTCTATAAATTTTTTTTGAAAGGATCCGATAGTACAAGATGCGGCTCAACCCGTAGAAGTGTGCATTTGGAGTCACTGCCGAAAAAATGCTCGGATTCATGATTACTCAACGAGACATTGAAGTCGACCCTTCGAAGATGAAAGAAATTTTGAAAATGCCTCCTCTAAAGACCGAGCGGGAAGTTAGGGGCTTTCTGGGAAGAATCCAGTTTATCAGTCAGTTCATCGCAAAGCTGATAACTACCTGTGAGCCGCTCTTTCGTCTATTGAAAAAGGGAGTCAATTTTGAGTGCGATCAGAAATGCCAAGCCGTCTTTGTTGCCGTATGATAGTACCTACAAAATTCACTTGTTCTAGCTCCTACCGAACCTGACAGGCCACTAATTCTTTACTTGTCAGTGACTGACTCAGTTATGGAATGTATGCTGGCACAAGAAGAAGAAACTGAAATTGAAAAATTCGTCTACTACCTAAGCAAGAAGATGACCGGGTCAAAAGTACGATACACATCACTGGAGAAGACATGCTGGGTCTTGGTTTGGGTTTCTCAAAAATTAAGGCATTATATGCTGTCTTTCACAGCGAACATCATCTCCCGGATGGATCCATTGAAGTATCTGTTCAAAAAGACGGTACTGACAGGAAGGCTGGCCCGATGGTTGCTGCTATTATCAGAGTTTGATCTAAAGTACGTCACCCGAAAGTCAGTCAAAGGCAGAGCAGTGGCAGAGTTCCCAGCCGACCAACCCGTTGAAGGAGATGAGGATACAGAGTTCCAGTTTCCTGACGAACGGCTAATGAAAGTTAGGGATGAAAAATGGACTCTATATTTTGATGGCGCATCTAACCAATATGGCTATGGAATAGGAGTCCTACTTGTCACTCCCGACGAATCGCGACGAATCGCACATCCCCTTATCATTAAAGCTCAATTTTAAAGTCACCAACAATCAAGCTGAGTATGAAGCATATTTGGCTAGATTTGAGGCAGCCTTAGAATTAGGGGCAAGAAATCTAGAAGTCATGGAGATTCAGCATTAGTGGTTTCACAAGAAAAAGGGGAATGGAAGGTCAGAGACGTGACATTGATTCTCTACCACCAAGAGCTAGAGAAACTGATGCCTTGCTTCGAATTAGTGACCTTTAACCATGTGCTAAGACTGCAGAATAAGTTTGCTGACGCACTGCCCACCCTAGCATCCATGATTGACATACCATATGGGGTTCGAATGAGGCATTTGATAATTGAGCAGAAGGAAAAGCCGGCATAAAAGATGACAGCCGCAATTGAGGAAAGCACTGACGACCTTCCATGGTACTTTGACATCCAGAACTTCGTAGAGAAAGGAAAATATCCCAAGTTTGCCAGCAAAACAAATAAAAGGGCAATACGACGACTATCTGCATAGTTTGTCATTTGCGGTGGTAGATTATACAAATGAGAATATTCTGGGGTTAACAAGCTGTGTGTAAATACTGAAGAAAGGCAAGAATTGATGAAAGAAATACACGCAGGAGTCTGTGGGCCACACATGAGTGGAAACATGTTTTAGCCAAGAAGATCCTACGACAATGATGCTTTTGGATGACAATAGAGACATACTATATACAGTTTGTGCGGAGGTGCCACAAATGCCAAATTCACGCAAATCTTATGCATGTTCCCCCGTCTCAGCTATACAACCTAACATCACCATGGCAGTTCTCAATATGGGGCATCGATGTGATTGGCAGAGTAACACCGAAGGCATCCAATGGACATGAGTTTATCTTAGTGGCCATTGACTATTTCACCAAGTGGGTGGAAGCAGCATCCTACTCGATATTGAAAGCCTCCTATGTTGTTAAGTTCATCAAGCAAAATATCATTTGTCGGTACGGAGTTCCCCATGAGGTCATCTCGAATAATGGCTCACATTTTCAAGGGGAGGTCTTGGATCTTTTTGATGAATACCGGATAGTGGCTCGTAGGTCCTCACCATATCGGCCGCAGACCAATGGAGCAGTCGAAGCAGCAAACAAGAATATTAAGAAAATTCTTTAAAAAATAATCAATTCACACAAAGATTGGCCAGAACATCTACCATTTGCACTCTAGGGATACCAAACGTCAATTCGAACTTCAACAGGAACAACGCCATACTCTCTAGTATATGGGATGGAAGCCGTACTTCCCATTGAGGTAGAAATTTCTTCACTAAGAGTAGTAACTGAGGCCAGTATTCTAGAAGCAGAATGAAAAAAGAACCAAATGGAAGAATTGCTCTTGTTTGATGAGAGAAGACTACAGGCTCTATTCCATGTACAAGGTTACCAAAGGAGGATAGCTCGAGCATTCAACAAGAAGGTCAATACTTGGAATCTTAGAGAAGGAGATTTGGTTATTAAGTAAATCAAAGCCCCGATCTTTGACCCGAGAGGCAAGTTCAAACCAAATTGGTCCGGACCATTTCTCATCAAAACCATCATGATCGGTGGTGTATTCATTTTCATGGACTTGGATGGCAATGTGTTCTCCACTCCAGTTAATCTCGATCAGCTCAAAAAGTACTATCCCTGAAGTAAAAATAAAGATAAAATAAAAGCTCACTGAGTTAAAAATCGAAAAGACAATTCAGACAAAAGTTAGAGCAGCCCGCAAGGCCGAGAATTCGAAAGGGTGATCTTGGCAAAAGTTAGGGCATTACAAAAAGGAGTGTGTCAATACCCGAGTGAAAATCAAGCCCGAATTATGTCAAGGCCTGATTCTATCTTCTAGGGATACGTAGGCAGTTTCTTTTAAGAAGTCCGGCCACATTCTTTATTTTTAGCCATTTTTGAATCTGAATAAAACCAATACAAATTCATTTTTGATAATAAAGTCATTCAAGTTTTGGATAAATTTAAACCATCTTAAACATAAAGTGAATTTTTTTTTCATTACTTTAATCAGAATCACAAAGTTTTGTAAATAAAAGAGAGGGCACGTAAGTCCCAAACTCTATAAATAAGAAGGAAAGATGTGAAGTTTTCAAAATAAAGCAAAGATCCTCAAATTCTTCTCCTCTTTGCTACTTGTTCCCCCTCTTCTCTTTCTTTTTTCTCTCTGTCTCGTGTTAGCCATGCCTTGTATTCAGCAGAAAGCTCAGGGCACTACAACTCCTGCATCTCCATCAATGAGCGGGATGGCCAAGCATCCTGATATAGTGCCAGAAATAGGGCCCGCAGTACATATGAAGATAAATGGCCTCAGCTATGAGGGATGACCAGACTATGACCGAACTAGTGCATGATCCGACAGGGGTAGTAGAAAGAAGTCTGGGACAGACCGACGAGCATAACACCAGAATGATTCTTGGTGGCCTGAGTCACGGCATGAATCCGCCACCAGGGGCACTACAGGTGATATGCGGGCGGTAAAAAAAATAGCGATATTGTGCATGTTAGTGGGAGGCTTTTGTACAAGATTTACCTTCTCGATCAGCCATATTTATAGCAAAAGTTAAAACAGTTAGAAAAAGGCTTTGTAGTATGATAAAGAACCTGATACAGAGGAAGATGTTAAGAACACCTGGAGAAGTAAAGGACTGCCAGCAAAAGTGGTGATTCTGCCACAATGAACAACGTCCAAGTCCAGCAGTGTCTCGGCTAAAACAAGGGGCACGAAGTCCTTTCCTGTCCACATTTGGCCAGTAATGTCAACCAGGGCACAACTAACCCGCCCATCAGGAGGGACAAGGAGATATTGGGCAAGGAGGCAGAAGCAAAGTGCATAACAACGCCGCAGTTGAAAGTCGAGATCGCTGAGATCACCGATAGAATAAAACCTCTCAATAAGCCATAGGATGTCAAGACAGTCGCCCGAGGTCAGAAGAGAAGCCTCCTTCCTGGATAGGCCACAAAATTGCATCACCTGCTGCCAAACTGAAAGAAAGGGAGTAGGAACAACAACAGAACCCTGTGGAGTCAAGTCCAAGATGGCAGCAAACTCCTCAACAGCAGGGCAGAGTTCTTCAGAACCAAATCGAAAGACGTGAGACTGAGGAACCCACAGTTGTGCAGCAGCCGCTAGTAAAGGTCTGTTAATCTTCACAATCCTCAATGAAAAAAGGGCGTTAAGGCCAAAGGGGGCAAAGTTCAAACGTTCGATATGAGAAAATTCCTCAATCGATGAAGAAAGAGGATTAACCATCTGTGGCGCTGGGATTTAGGGGTCAAAAATAAGAAAAGTCAGATATTTTGAAAAATATTTTAAACACCTTAAAAGCTAAATTTTGAAAATATCTTTTGTTGAAAATAGAGTCGCCATTTAGTTTTTAAAAAAAAGCTAAGGAAAACAAAAATGGCTACTGATCTTTAAAACGTTTAACCAGAGAAAGAGGGTTCGGGAGGTAAGATACGAATCGGAGAAGACGTTAGGCACCCCATTCGCCCAACCGTAAGATTAACCTCTATTAATCATCATTGGTTCTTTAATAGAATTTCTCAAATTCATGCAAATAAAGAAAATTGAGGCAAATAATAAGTGTTGAAATATGTGCATAGCATTCCAAAATGAATAAGTGTCGAAAGAAAAAATTCTAAGTCCTATGACATGCAATTTCTATCTAAAGGATACATGGAACACATACTCACGTGCAATAATATTTGAAGCAACCTAAACTAGCATGATTTAGTTAAAATAATAAAAATGTGCTAGAAATTGACAAAACTACTTAAACAAGGATTTGCTACAAAAAAAAATTAAACTATTCTAAACATGCTAAATAAAGAAACTAAAATTTGCATATCACCAAAATTAATTAGGTTAACATTAACATGATAAATTAATAAAGAAATAAAAAAATAAAAAATAAAAAATGCATAAAAAAAAAGAAAATACTACATTAAAAGAAAGCATATTTAACAAAGAGATTTAAAATGAGAGTTTTATACAAATTTAAAAGAAAAGAAAAAAAATTGATAAAATATAAAGGGTAGAAAATACTATTAAGAAGAAAATCTAATTATTTACATAAAAGATGAAAAGAAGTATAAACGAACATTAAAAGATATCTTTATAATTTTGTGCTTTTTATAGTTAGTAGAAGAAAAGAAAAAAAATATTATAGAAGACAAATTAAGAATATTTAGTTATTAACACTTTCACATTTTAGAAGAAAATAGAAGAAATGGAAAGAATAATGGAATTTTTTTAATGAAAAAAATTATGAACCACTTAAAGAAGAAAAGTTAACTAAGAAATCTTTTTGTGATTTTTGGTTTTAGTAAAATAAAAAAAAAAGATAAAAAAATAGAAAAAGAAAATAAATTTTTATAAGAAAAATGAATATTAATATTACAGGAAAAGAAAATGAACTAGACTACTATTAAGAGTAAATTAGAACAACTAGATAAATGTTAGAAAATTAAAATAATACTAGAAATATAAAAAAATTAAAAATAACTATTTATCTTAAATGTGAAATGTAGTATTAATTATTACACTCACATAAATGTATGTGCATTATTACAATAATTAACAACATTATTAAGTTGTAATTGCTAAAATATGTTAGCACATTTTAATGAATACAAATGAAAATTACAATGTGCTAAGCATGAGTGCGAAAGAAATTAACAATTAAAGAAGTAAAAAAATAATTAAATTATATGAAATAAACGAGATTAACTATATAAATGAAAGAACATGCAAATTGAAATTGAATCTTAACTCGGTTACCCCAAGAGAGAGGAATCGGAGTTAAAAAGACCAGGGATTCAAACGAAGTACCTAAATCGTGGAATCCTCAAATTGGGGAATGTGCTTCAATCCTTGGGTGCTGATTCCAAGCTAAGACTTAATTGTAGGTATTAGGGGTTCGGGACTTGGTATTTCGACAGGACTTTCGCGTCGGGGATCGGGATCACTCGGTGTGTCAGCAGAATCTCTCACACTCAAAATTCGTATTGAAAACGTACGCTGGGGTACGGTATTTATAGAATTCTTCAACCAATGAGATGTTACCACGTTTTGGAACACGTCAGGCTATTTAGAGTTGGCGATCGCCACAATCCAAGATAGTGGTCTCCATGTTTTTGAAAGGTTCCATGAAGTTCTATGACGGACATCACAATGGAAGTTGGCGGTTGCCACTTTTGACTAGAGTTTCTACAAAGTTCTATGGCGGTCGCCACAATGAGAGTTGGCGGTCGCCTTACTTGGGCAGCAAGTTTCGATGGTTTGTTAGAATTTTATTGGTTTGATGGTTTCGGGTTTAAATAGCAAGCTTAGATCACTTCCCGAGGATTGTACTGAGGCACCATTCTTTTTATTTTCATCATCGAATTCGCCTAAGATTAGGCGGGGTCAAATTTGGGTGTCTACAGTTGCCCCTCTTTGATATAACTTGCATAGAAACGCGTGAAGCAGGTTATATCAAAGACCCAAAGACAACAACTATTTGACCGAGCTGTCAATCTTAGGCCACAAACACACAAGCATGCATATGATATTGGTCGTACCCAAATTTTTGTCGAGCTGCCTACGTACCCCCTTTGCTAGGGATCAGACCAAAATGTAATTCTTGGGGTAAAATGCAAGGATGCAAGATAAGAAACATGATGCAAATGCTTAACATGAACAAATGCTAACATGATGTAGATAGGTATAGTGTAATGCAAACACGAGTTAGTTTAAGGTCGTGAAAAGGACCGAGTCAGTTTAGGGTCGTGATGAGGGCTGGTGAGTCAGTTTGGGGTCATGAGGAGGACCGAGTCAGTTTAGAGTCATGAGTAGGACCGACGAGTCAATTTAGGGTCGTGAGGAGGATCGAGTCAGTTTAGGGTCACGAGGAGGACCGACGAGTCAGTTTAGGGTCATGAGAAAGATCGACGAGTCAATTTAGGGTCATGAGGAGGACTGAGTTAGTTTAGGGTCATGAGGAGGACCGACGACTCAGTTTAGGGTCGTGAGGAGTACCGAGTCAGTTTAGGGTCGTGAGTAGGATCGACGAGTCAGTTTATGATCATGAGGAGGACGACGAGTCAGTTTAGGGTTATGAGGAGGACCGAGTCAGTTTAGGGTCATGAGGAGGACCTAACAGGTCAAGTTAAGACCTAATAATTTTAAATAAGGGATAAAAATAATTAAAAACCAAGTTGCGGCGTAAAATTAAATTTATCGGGAAGGATAACCACGACTTAATAGATCGAGTTAGCACCTAAAAGTTCGGAACGGGACGCGAGTTAAAAGCCAAGTTATGGCTAAAAACTAAATTTATCGAAAATAGAAAACATCTTAGAAAGATGAGGGTTTAAAGCACACATAATTATTTTTGGAATTATTTCTAAAACACACAAAATTTTCTTAAAGTATTTTTAAGCAGCACCCGAGATTATAAATTATATTTTTGCAAAGCTCCAGAAGTCATTTTTAGAAAATAATAAAATAAATTAAAGATTTTATGTTTTTTAAAAATTATTTTTACTAATAAAGCAAAGAGAAAAACTTGCATTAATGAAATAGATGCACACAAAGAAAAACATATATAAAGAGCCCCAAACAACCTCTCTAGAAACCCTAAAATGTCATAATGACGAACTGACACGATGTGACTTTTGGAGACCTGGCGGTCGCCAAGACCAAACCTCTCTGACATGGCGGCCGCCGGATAAAAACCCCTACGTCATGGCGGTCGCCATGTGTCTCTTCACTGTTATGGCGGTAGCTCATTTTGGATGTGGCGACCGCCAACTCCAAGCGCATATAAACCTCCCAAGGTCGCGTCGGTCTGGTTCATTCACACATTCTACTCTCCCTCTCTAACTCTCTCACGCTCTCAGACTCTCCCCAGCTCTTCCTCGCTTCCTCTTTGTCTTTCAGCTTCACGATGTTTACTCTTTTGTTTGTGATCTCATTCCTCTTCATGGCGGGCCAAGGCCATAGGGATGATTACTCGGGGGCACGACGGGACCCCTTCACTAGCGGGGTCACTTCCACGCAGCCCACCTCTGCGATGGATGCCCTCGTGCTCGAGGCAGAGCTTGCCTCCCGTCGCGTTGCTGAGGAGGCATGAGCAGCTGCTACGGCGTAGGCGGCTGCATATGCTGCTGCTGAGGCTGAGATTGTTGGCTTTTTGGATCCTGGTGCTGGAGATGGTTATCTGGCGCCCTTCGACTCGCACACCTATGCACCATTGCCTCATCGCGTGGTTTCGCGTGCGATGAGATGCTACGAGCCTCCTGATGGTGCGATTGCTGCCGACATTCTTCTGCGAGAGCTTGACCACCGCTTGTCTCGTCGACGTCCATCAGTAAGTACCCCATCCTTGTTTTAATACCAAAACATGAAATATCTCAAACGTAGACGTATGCTTAGGATCCCCTATATGATGATGTGATGAATGATGATGATGATATTGATGATATATTTTGATGTATTTGATGAATGATGATGCTGACTTGATGAAATTTGATCTTAGCTTTGGCACTTATGCAATAGGGATTAAAACTGTAGGGACAACTAGAATTTTTGAACAACCAACAAAATGGGCGATTCATTTGAGTGAAAATTACAAAATAAAAGGCTTGAGTTTTTTTTTTATTGTTATTTTGAGGAAAAACACAAGCCAAGGGGAGAATTATTATTATTATTTTTTGCATGAAAACTGAAATGGTAATTTTCTCAAAATCTTAAAATTTGAGGCAAAATTTTATTTTTATTTATTTATTTATTTTTTTTCATCTTATTTTTTTTGTTATGATTGGGGATAATTTTCAAAATTTCTTAGAAAATTAATCATAAAAGGTTAGGGTAAAATGTGCAAAACACAAATGTTAAGAGAATTTTTTTTTTATAAAATGATAGAAATTTTTCTGGTGCACAAGGGCTTAGGGTTATTAGGAATCATGAACTAGGGTTAGGGTGCCTAGTTTTCTAGAGCTTGAAGGAACTTTGAAAGAGCTTAGGTTTTATTTTCAGATGTTTCCCTGCATTTTGCTTTCTTGATATGTTCTTTATGTATTCTCTATCAGTCTTCTCTTTACAGGCTTGTCTCTACGTCCGAGGCTTTAGAGGTTTTGCCTCCGGGGAGGTGTTGGAGTGGTACGATGCCCTCCCTGCTCCTAGCCGGGTTTACATCGATGCCTCTGGCTTTGCTCGCTTCATACCCTTGCTGGGTAGGACGAGCAATGATCGGGTATGGCTGACAGCCCTGGCCGAGCGGTGGTGGGATACCACCAACACCTTTAACTTCACTACCTTCGAGGCTACTCTGACGCCTCTGGACTTTTCCCTCATCACCGGCATTCGAGTTGGAGAAGCTTCCATCCCATTTGATCCCACCATTGCACAGTCTGCTGACGCCCTGATGTATTTCCTAGGGACTATTCCGGCGCAGATGGACCGGGATTGAGTCTGATACACCTGATTCTTCGACCGCTTTCAACACTTTCAGTGCACCGAGCCTCGCCACTACGAGTGGGTCGCCCGAGGTTTTCTTATGTATATGTTCGGTACCTCCTTGTTTTCGAACAAGGAGAATACTGTTCACTTACATTACTTGGGCGGTCTGGCTCGTCTTGATCAGGTCGCTTCGTACGACTGGAGCGGCGCTGCTTTGGCTACCTTCTACAGTTTCATGAGGACACTGACTCGGTTCCCTCAGGAGCTCAGCATTGGGAGGTATGACTTAGTTTCGGCAGTTCTTCATCCATTTCTGTTTTCTGTTATCTGTTATTTTTACTTGCTGACATCTTCTTCTTTGCAGTTATAGACCTATGAGTTCCTCGGGCTTCACGTCTCGACGAACTCTACGGCAGACCCTCTAGTTATTCTCCGTGCAGCTCGGTGGTCCTGTGGGCTGAAGGGGAAGAATGCCAGAGGGAAGCATCTTGACCGATTTTGGATGTCTTTGGACCGGCTGACTCTTGACTAGGTATCTTTACCATTCAATACACTACTTCCTGTATTATACTGCTTATTGCGCTATTCACTGTGCTGCACTGCACTGTTCTCCATTTCGTTCACTGCACTGCACTGCATCGAGCACTGATTACTGCACACTGTTCATCATACTGTATGTTTTACTGTTCTTTGCATTGTACTGTATCTTGAGCTGTTGTAGGTCCACTATGATGTCTAGAGAGGCATAGAGTATCGGGCCGGCACGGATCTGATGCACAGCCGCGACACTGCTGCGAGGCGTATCCTGCTAGGGGGCCCATTTGGGCGGGAGTACTATCTGGGAGTGCGAGTGGTTTGCCAGTCGCTTAGCTTGGATCACTTCTGGATCCCGGTGGTTCCTCCGGCCTACATGCGTTAGACCGAGCAGTTGGGCCAAGTCGACCTTCTTTTGGTGCTGGTAGGGACTTATGTCGCGGAGCTGCTGGTGGCTGAGGGAGACTACACTGCTTGGGCTCGGGCCCACCTGTTAGAACCACTAGGTCTTGGCCTGGCTATCCATGGCGGGAGGAGGCGAGCACTGGAGGCCGCCGATGCTGATGCTGCTGCTGGAGGTGCTGGGGCTGCGGCTGCTACTAGAGCAGCTGCCAGAGCTGCTGCTAGGGATGCTGTTGGCGGGAGGGGCCCAGAGATACCATTGGGCATCCAGACCGTGGTATATGGATTTCCCTTCTCTCTGCCAGTTCCTGTTCTGCCAGAATCGGAGTTCATGGCTGACATTGGCTAGGTTTACCTTCTATCTTTCCCTCAGTCACTTGTTCTTTTTTATCTATCTAGTCTTTTCTGAACTGTTCTCTTCCTACAGGTCGATCAGGCTTGGTTAGACCGGGCGATGTTGAGAGTGCTGGTCTGGCAGATGGATGCCTCGATGCGGGCAGCCGGCATCGCTTTCATACCAGTAGCTTCTGTGAGTAGCTTATGTGTTCTTTTCAATTTTTTTGCAATTTCCTGTCTTTATTTTGTTCTGAGACTTGCTTCTCTTTTGACAGCCTCTAACTCCGGCCACCAGCGTTGTGCCGCCACCAGCTCCAGTTGTACCTCCTGCTCTAGCCCCGACTCGAGGTCGTGTTTCCCGGGCATCTTCTCGGGCTCGTTCTAGAGGGTCGGTCTCATCGGCTCGAAGCTGATCTAGAGTTATCTCTTCCTTTAGCAGTGACAACGGCGATGACTTTGACAAACTCTTCAAGGACGACAACTCGAAGGAGGTCGGCCCTTCTTTCCGCCGAGTTTGCCTCAGGCATTCTTGAGAGAGAGAGAGCCCCTCCCATACTTTATTGTTTTGGTTTTCGTGGGCCTACGTGCCCCAGTCTGACACATTCTTATATATTTACATGATCTATGGGCCTGCGTGCCCCAATTTACTGCTTATTGGGCCTCGGTGCCCCAACTTACATTATATTGCCTTTTATGCATCTTTAGGGCCTTCGTGCCAGTTTACTTGCTTTCTTTATTTGCTGCATGTTTTTTCTTTATTTTGTTGCTCAAACTGTCATGGATGCATAGTTCCACTGCCATAAATCACACAGACTACAAACACATACTCGCCAGGTTTAAACCTGGCGGTCGCCAGAATCCAATATGGCGGTCGCCAAGTACAAGGAGACTAACATGGCAGTTGCTATTTTAAATCTGGCGGTCGCCTGGTCAAAGGAATGATGCCACTGTACTGTATTTTTTGAGTTGGCGGTCGCCACATTTATTGTCCTTTTTACCGAAATTTTAATTTTTTGCCATTTTCTACCTTATAAATATAGCCTTAGAGGCCTCATTTATTGTTACTCCGACTCAGATGGCTTCTTCTCTTCTTTTATGGATTGAAGCATTTTCCCACATTAAACGTTTGAACTTCTCCCTATTTGGCTTGAATTCCCTTTTCTCACTGAGGGCCATGAAGATTAACGAACCTTTACTGATGGCTGCTGCACAACTGTGGGAAACGCAGTCCCATGTCTTTCGGTTTGGTCTTGAAGAACTCTGCCCTACTATAGAGGAGTTTATTGCCATCTTGGACTTGACTCCGCGGAGTTCTGTTATTGTCCCCACTCCCTTTTTCTCTGCTCGGCAGCAGGTGATGCAACTCTGCGGTCTGTCTAAGATGGAGGCTTCTCGTCTGACCTTGAGTGACTGTCTTAACATTCCATGGATTATTGAGAGGTTTCATCTTACTGGTGACCTCAACAATCTATACTTTCAGCTGCGGCGCCGTTATGTACTTTGCTTTTGTCTCCAAGCCCAGTACCTACTTGTCCCCTCTGATGGGCGAGTTAGTTGTGCCTTGGTTGACATTGCTGGCCAAATGTGGATGGGGAAAGATTTCGTGCCCCTGGTTTTGGCTGAGACACTGTTGGGCTTGGACGCTGTTCATTGTGGCGAAACCACCACATTTGTTGGTAGCCCTTTACTTCTCCAGGTGATCTTAACGTCTTCCTCTGCATTAAGTTCTCTGTTATACTGCAAAACCTTTCCCTTACTGTTTTAACTTTTGCTATAGACCTGGCTGATGGAGAAGGTGAACCTCATACAGAAGTCTCCCACTAATAGACACAATGCAGCTACTTTCCTTTACGACCCGCGTTATAAGATATGTGACACTGAGGCATCTTAGCGACAATATCTTTCTTCTTTGATCGATCTAGACATTACCTGGCAGTGCCCTTGGTGGCGAATTCCTGCTATGACTCTGACCACTATGGATCACCCTGGCGTTTTGCTGATTGGTCTGTGTCAGACTACTTTCTACTACCCTCACAGGATTATGCGGCAGTTCGGGCGAAGTCAGATCGTATTTCCCAATTTTTGAGGCCATTTATTTTTCTCTGCACTGCGGGCTCCTTTTCTAGCACAGTATCGGGATGCCTAGCCATCTCGCTCATTGATTGAGATGCACGAGTTGCAGTGACCTGATCTTTCTGCTGAATATAAGACATAGTTGACACAAGATAGGGAGAAGAAAGACAGAGAAGAGGAAAAACAAGCGGCGAAGAGGAGGAGGATTTGAGAACTTCTTGCTTTGTTTTGAAAAATTTCACATCTTTCTCTCTTTCTTTTTTTTTTTTGTAGAGTTTGGGACTTACGTGCCCTCTCTTTATTTAAGAACTTTGTAGCTCTGATCGAAGTAATGAAAAAACTCTCACTTGATGTCTAAGATGGTTTAAATTTATCTATAACTTTAATGACTTTATTATCAGCATTCAAAAATTAATTTGCATTAATCTTACTCAGATTCAAAAATGGCTAAAAACAAAGAATGTGGCCGGACTTCTTGAAAGAAGCTGCATACGTATCCCAAAAAGGTAGAATCAGGGCTTAACGTAGTTCAGGCTTGGTTTTCACTCGGGTATTGACGCTCTCCTTTTGTAATGCCTTAACTTTTGCCAAGGTCGCAATTTCGAGTTTTCAACCTTGCGGGTTGCTCTAACTTTTGCTTGAGTTGCCTTCTCGATTTTCAACTCAACGAGCCTTTATTTTTATCTTATTTTTACCTTAGGGATAGTATTTTTTGAGCTGATCGAGATTAACTGGAGTGGAGAACACATTACCATCCAAGTCCATAATAATGACTGCACCACCGGTTATGATGATTTTGATCAGAAACGGTCCGAACCAATTTGGTTTGAACTTACCTCTTGGGTAAAAAATAAGAGCTCTGATTTCTTTGAGAACCAAATCTCTTTCTCTGAGGTCTCAAGTCCTGACCTTTTTATTGAACGCTCGAGCTACCCTCCTTTGGTAACCTTGTACGTAAAATAGAGCTTGCAATCTTCTTTCATCAAACAAGAGCAACTCTTCCATCCGGTTCCTTTGCCATTCTGCTTCTGAGATATTGGACTCGGCCACTACTCTTAGTGAAAAAATTTTCACCTCGATAGGAAGCACGGCTTCCATCTCGTACACTAAAGAGTACGGTGTAGTCCTGGTTGAAGTTCTGATTGACGTTCGGTATCCCTATAGTGCAAATGGTAGATGTTCTGCCAAATCTTTATGTGAGTAGATCATCTTTTGTTGAATTTTCTTAATATTCTTGTTTGCAGCTTCGACTGCTCCATTGGTCTGCGGTCGATATGGTGAGGACTTATGGCCACTATTCAATATTCTTCAAAAAGATCCAGGACCTCTCCTTGAAAATGTGAGCTATTATCCGAGATAATTTCATGTGGTACCCCATATCGACAAATTATGTTATGCTTAAAAAACTTTGCGACACGGGAGGCCTTCAATACTGAGTAGGAAGCTGCTTCCACCCATTTGGTGAAATAGTCAATGGCCACTAAGATAAGCTCGTGTCCATTGGATGCCTTTGGGGTTATTTTTCCAATCACGTTAAGGCCTCATATTGAGAATGGCTATGGTGACGTCAGGTTATACAGCTGAGACGGGGGAATGTGCATAAGGTTTATGTGAATATAGCACTTATGACACCTCCGCACAAACTGAATACAATATGTTTTCATTGTCATCCAAAAGTATCCCTATCGTAGGATTTTCTTAGCTAACATATTTTTGCTCATGTGTGGTCCATAGATTCCTGCGTGTATTTCTTTCATCTGTTCTTGACCTTCTTCAGTGTTTACACACAGCTTGTTGATCTCAGAAAGTTCTCGTTTGTATAGCCTACCACTATAAATGACAAACTGCGCAGATAGTCGTCGTATTGTCCTTTTGTCCTTTTTGTTGGCAAATTTAAGATATTCTCCTTTCTCTATGAAGTTCTGAACGTCAAAGTACCTTAGAAGGCCGTCAGCGCTTTCTCCAATGGCGGCTGTTTTCTCGTATGCTCGCTTTTTTTCTGCTATATTATCAGAGGTCTCATCCGTACTCTAGGTGGTATGTCAATCATGGATGCTAGGGTGGCCAGTGTATCGGCGAACTTGTTCTGCAGTCTTGGTACATGAGTGAAAATCACCGATTTAAAGCATGGTATCAACTTTTTTAGTTCTTGATAATAGAGAATTAAGGTTAAGTCCTTGACCTTTCATTCTCCTCTTGCTTGTGAAACTACCAGTGCTGAGTCTCTAATGACTTCCAGCTTCCTTGCCCCTAGTTCTAAGGTTGCCTCCAATCCAGCTAAACATGCTTCATACTCAGCCTGATTGTTGGTGATATCAAAATTGAGCTTTAGGGACAGCGGAACATGTGATTCATCGGGAGTGACAAGAAAGACTCCTATTCCATAGCCATATTGATTGGATGCGCCATGAAAATATAAAGTCCATTCGCCTCCTTCAACTGGTTGGTCGGCCAAAAATTCTGCCATCGCTCTGCTTTTGACTGACTTTCGGGTGACATATTGGAGATCAAACTCAGATAATAGCAGCAACCATCGGGCTAGCCTTCCTGTTAGTGTCGGCTTTTCGAACAGATACTTCAGCGGATCCATCCGGGAGATGATGTTCACTGTGAAAGATAGCATATAATGCCTTAATTTTTTAGAAGCCCAAACCAAGGCCCAACATGTCTTCTTCAGCGGTGTGTATCGTATTTTTGACCCGGTCATCTTCTTGCTTAAGTAGTAGATGGCCTTTTCGATTCTGATTTTTCCTTCTTTTTTTAAGCATGCATTCTATAGTTGAATTAGTCACTGACAAATAGAGGATCAGTGGCATGTTAGGTTCAGGAGGAGCTAAAATATAAGGGTTTTGTAGGTACTGTCGTATGGCATCGAAAGCTTCTTGGCATTTCTCATCCCACTGAAACTTGACTCCCTTTTTTAATAGGCAGAAGAGCGGCTCACAGGTAGTTGTCAGCTTTGCGATGAACCGACTGATAAACTGGATTCTTCCCAAAAAGCCCCTAACTTCCCGCTCGGTCTTTGGAGGAGGCATTTTAAAAATATCTTTAATCTTTGAAGGGTCGACTTCAATGCCTCGTTGAGTAATCACAAATTCGAGCATCTTTTCGGCAGTAACTTCGAAGGTACACTTCTGTGGGTTGAGTTGTATCTTGTACTTTCGAATCATCTCGAAGAAATTTTTCGGTGCGGTGATGTGCCCATCCCGTTCCTTGGATTTAACTATCATATTATCCTTGTACACTTCAGCCTCCTTATGTTTCATGTCATGCAATAAGGTAGTGGCAGCCCTTTGATAGGTTGTCCCGGCATTTTTCAAGCCAAATGGCATTACACGATAACAATAGATGCCATAAGGCGTGATGAATGTGGTCTTTTCTATTTCTTCAGGATCCATTAGAATCTGGTTATACCTGGAAAATCCATCCATGAATGATAGCAAGGCATTCCCCGCTGTACTGTCCACTGTCTACTAAAACGTCGCTGTACTGTCTACTAAAACGTCGATGTACTAAAACAAAGCAGAGTAATCGAAAATCTCGTTTATTTCATTCAGAACAGTGAGAATTACAAACTTGATGGTAAAAGCAAAGAGAGGGGCACCAACAGATGCGCTCTTAACTACAGACTCCGGTTCAAACTTGGACTCAGAATATACGACCTGTACGTTAGAAGACTCAATGGACCAATTTTTTACTTCCTTTGTAGCCGTGTCGACGACGAGCTTAGTGCAATATGCCGGTGTGCTGAAGCCCATCATGAAGCAGTCTGATTCGGTTATACGCAACTGAGCCATATTCTCGTTGAACAGCACACCCAGGTAAGCTCAATCAAACTTGTCAGCCCAGCCCTCTTCCTGAACCTTCTTTTTTTTCTTCTCTTCTTCCACTATTTCTTCCTCCTCTGTGTCAGACAATTGGTGGCTAAAAAAGATCTCCAACCCAGGCAGCTTTTGATTGGTCTCTTCGTCAATCCATGACTTTGAAAAGCCACAATACGGGAAATTTTCTCCTTCCTTGACGAAGTACCCATTAAGTGTCCTAGAATAATTGGCCTTTCGTTCCCTTCTAGGCCCTTTCAGATCTTCTTCCGTTGGCTCATACCCAAGACCAAAATGGTGCGAAGTCGGCAATACCTGAATGGGTTCCAGGATTCCCTGCAGTTTACGTCCCAATCCCATGCCAGGGAAGAAGGAAATTTTTCTCATCATCATTAAAGCTCGTGAGTTGACATACATTTCTTCTTCGTTCATTAGCGTCTGAATAGCTTGTGTTTCATCAAACTGAAAGCCACTGAGCAACACATCATCTTCGCTATGCTGAACTTCTAGCAGAATCGCGCCCTCTCTTCCTTTTAGAGGGTGAATACTATCCTCTCCATGAATGGTTAAAACTGCCTCGTTCATTATTAATTTCAATTTTTAGTGAAGGATAGATGGTACTGTTTGGCTATTTGGGTCATGCGGCCATGGCCTGCCCAGCAGCAGATTGAAAGAGGCTGGCACGTCTAGCACGTGAAACTCAACTCACGTCTCTAGTGGTTCCACTGAAACGGAAAATGACACTAGCCCTAGTACGTCCCTTCTTGTGTTGTCATAGGCTTGTACCCCTTGATTGCAGGGAGTGAACTGGTCTGGTCCCATCCCCAAGCAGACGGCTGTTCTTAATGGGCAAACGTTCAAGGCGGACCCATTATCAATGAGGATTACTGTGAGCCATTTTTCTAGGCACTTGACGGTGATGTGAAATGGCTTGTTGTGACTTTTTTCTTCAGTGGAAAAATCCTTATCAAAAAAGAAAATGACTCTTGGTTCGGCGGCTGGCAGAATGAGCCCAATAAGATGCTCGGGGGTTGCATCTATCGAGACACTGGCCTTGTTCAATACCTTCAAAATAGCTTGTCTATGCTTATGTGATGCCATCAACAAGCCCCAGATACTGATGTTGGCATGCGTCTTTTTCAATTGTCTCAATACAGTGTCATCATACTCCTCTTGCTCTGTCTCTTTCCATTTCCCACTTGGCTGTTCTCTCTCTATCAGTTTGTCTTACTTCGTTTACGTGTAGAGGACCTTCGAATGCCCATAAATCACTTAGGTCGCTAACGGCTGCCCTTTTTCTTCTTTCCTGATCATCTTCGATAGCGCATGTATTGTCAACCTCCTCCCAGATATCTTCTTCGATGAAGTTCACTTGCTGCTCCTGAGCGGCCCAAAAATTTGTACATTCGATCCCATCAAATTTCAACACAATCCTGACCAGCCAATAGGACTACATTTCATTGATGTACACATCTGCCTCAAAAAATTGGGGAAGGGTGATTCCATCGAGTACATAGCCAAACCTATAAGGCCGAGTTGGATAATCCAATGGCCAATTGTCTACCTCGTTGTGCTCCTCTTCCTGTTTGTAGATTTGGATTTTCGGTCGATACCATTCCCAGGCATTATCGTTCTATTCTTTCATTCTGTCTCGACTACCTCTAATCATCATGAATGAGCATACTGTTTGGTTCTCAGTTATTAAAACTTGAGGGCGGAGTAGGTGTGCTGAGCAGATGTGCTGACTCGAGTCCTCCGATTCTCTTAAAGACATATAATTTACCCTAGCCTGCCTGGCATGATTTGGCAGTAGGTTGGTTGTGACATTCGGTTTCGGGGTGATTGATGGAGGAGGGATTACTTTCTTGTCAATGAGATTCTGGACCTCATGTCAGAGCCACATGCATTTATCAGTTAAATGCCCTTGACCCTGATAGAAAGCGCAGTATAGAAAGGAATTATATCTTGGGGAAGCAGGACAGGCACCGGCATAGGATCTAGTACCTTGATGATTCATTTCTCTACCATATAGTTTAGAGCAATGGATAACGGGATGTTGAGAGGGGTGAAAGTTCTTCGCGGCCGTTGCTGTATTTGCTGACCATCGCCTGACTGCTGAAGGTTGCTTGTTCGATGAGTGGAAGAAGAAGGGTTCAAAAGGTTCACCTTGCCCGAGCGGGACACTAGGTTAGTTATTATGGATGGGTTTTGATTGGTTGTGGGAAAATTCCTTCTTGGTGGCTTTTGAATGAATTCTGTCTTCTCGATATCACCGGATTGGATAACGTCCTCAATTTGTAACCCAACGTCGAACAACTGCTCGAATGTAGAGAGTAGCTGCGTGATCAAATAACGCTTCAACGGAAACTGTAGGTTTTTCACCACTATCCTTACCTGTTCCTTTTCAGTGGGTCTATTTGTCATCTTTGCAGGTTTACCCCTCCAACGGGTCAAAAAGTCGATAAAAGATTCCCGATTCTCTTACCGGGTTGTCTCAAGCTCTCGAGTAGTAACGTCCAATTGGACATTGTAATTATACTGGCTGATAAAAATCGTTGTAATGTCTTTTCAAGTTCTGGTTTTAGCTACATCAAGGAAAAGGAAACCATTTCTAGGCTGCCGTAGAAAGAGATCGGTGAAAGAGTTGAGCCTTCAACTAGTCATCAATCTCCATTGGTGACAGGGTACCAACATACATTTGAAGATGAATTCTAGGATCTCTGGTTCTGTCAAATTTTCCATGTCTGGCATTTTAAACTTTTTCGGCAATTTGGCATCTGGGAACTGGCAGGGTCCCCTTACATCGAGCATATATTCCTTAACTCATTTGGCTTTCCTCAACACCTTTTTCATTTGGTTAATATTTTCTGCCAGCGCAAATTTCCTAGATTGGATAGTGTTTTCCTCTTTTGCCACAATCGGGCGGGGAACCCGAGGTGGCACCGCGACTTGCGGTTCTCTGGTCCCTGGTTGTCATCCCAAAAGTCTTCGCCATTCTCGTTCGTATGGTATGGCTGTCCATTCACACCGAGCATACGGGCCTGAATTGCTTGTATCTCCGCTTAGCACTGGTTTTGAGCCTGGGTCTACTGCTCCACAGCCTGCTTATCTCGGTAATAGCCCTCAACAGGGCTGCCAAATTAACTTCATTCTCTGCCATGTTTGTTGATTCGAAAACTCTGTGAAGTCTGCCTGATTCTGATCTTACCCAAACTCGTGTCGACTGTGCTTTTTCCAAATCAATGGAAATCCATAGAAAAATTTGAACCCACAAGCAGAATAACCAGTCTCAGACATTTTTTGAAAGAATTCAGACAATAAATATCTCAAATACCCAAAACAGCTGAAACTGAAATAATGCCCCTGTCGGGCTCATATTACCAGCATAACAACTGAACATCTGAGAACCCAAGATGAGAACCAAAGGGGATAGATCAACCAAGTTCTAGAGGAAAGATTTTATCTAGACGGACGGCGTTTTGGTAAGAAGATTATTCTAACCTTCAAGAGACTGGTTCGGCCTATGAGAAAAATCGGCAGCATAAGTGTAGAAAAACAAATTTTTTCTCACATAGGTCAAAAGAAAGGAGGGTTGAAAAAAGCAAGCCTAGACTAAAGAAAATGGGGTATAAAATTAGCAACTCGAGCAGAACCCAGAATGGGGAGAAATAATCTAAAAGGTCTAAGGCGAAACATAGGCGTGACCACGGGAAGAAGCCTGATACAACAACAGGGAAGAACTGACAATCTAAGAAAAACCCAGAGATGGGATAGACTATCCTAGAGGTGTTAGAACAAAACACAGGCGTGACCCCAGGAAGAAAACTACAGCGTGAGAAACTGATCAGGGTGAAGAACGAAATTCGGGTAAGAAACCAAAGGCAAAAAAACTAATCTATTCAAAGGATAACATAAAATTCAGGTCGAACCTGGGAAAAGAACTAGTCTAGTCCGAACAAACAATCATAACAATATGCAATCAAAACATATAATTGAGATAAACACATAATCCTATTAGGGTTAGCAGTACCTAATTGGGGGGTTATAAGTTTACAATATGCAAAAGGCCGATTTTAGTCAATCGAATAGGGTACCTCCTAAATAGAGCCGGGTTTATACCTCCCATGCCTAGAGTGGTGCAGGACATGGTCAAATAGTACGCTCGAACTCTTTTACTACATCTATGATAGCGTACAGTCAGTAAGGGTTGCCCGTCTTCGCAACAATCCCCGAAACGGATGAACGTTCAGAGTATCGGGTCGACCAGACAAGGGGGTTGAAGAATAATGCATATGCATACGAAAATACAAATGAGAAATTTTATTAAAACCCAATGATGTTTTTAAGTCTAGTCATCTTATTTGATTTTAAAAATCGATTCCCAACGGAGTCGCCAGAAAATACTGTGGCGTTGAGATTTAGGGGTCAAAAATAAGGAAAGTCAAAGATATTTTAAAAAATATTTTAAACACTTTAAAAACCAAATTTTGAAAACCCCTTTTGATGAAAATAGAGTCGCCACTTAGTTCTTGAGAAAAACTAAGAAAAACAAAAATGATTACTGATCTTTAAAACATTTAACTAGAGAAAGAGGGTTCGGGAGATAAGGTACGAATCGGAAAAGGTGTTAGGCACCTCGTTAGCCCAACCGCAATGTTGGCCTCTACTAATCATCATTGGTTCTTTAATAGAATTTCTCAAATGCACGCAAATAAAGAAAATAGAGGCAAAGAAAGAATATCCAAAATCAAATATAAAAAATACATAAAATATGTACATAACATTCCAAAATGAATAAGTGTCGAAAGAAAAAATCCCAAATCCTATGATATGTAATTTCTATCTAAATGATACATGGAACGCATACCCACATATAATAATATTTGAAGCAATCTAAATTAGCATGATTTGGTTTAAAAAATAAAAATGTGCTAGAAATTGGCAAAACTATTTAAACATGAATTTATTACAAAAAAAAAATAAACTATCCTAAACATGTTAAATAAAGAAACTAAAATTTGCATATCACCAAAATTAATTAGGTTAACATTAATATTATGAATTAATAAAAAAATAAAAAAAATATAAAATAAGAAATGCATAAAAAAATGCTACATTAAAAGAAAGCATATTTAACAAAGAGATTTAAAATGAGAGTTTTATAAAGATTTAAAAGAAAACAAAAAAATTGATAAAATATGAATGGTAAAAAATGCTATTAACAAGAAAATCTAATTATTTACATAAAAGATAAAATTAAGAACTATAAAAGAACATTAAAACATATCATTATGATTTTGTGCTTTTTATAATTAGTAGGAGAAAAGAAAAGAAAAATATTATAAAAGACAAGTTAAGAAAATTTAGTTATTAACACTTTCACATTTTAGAAGAAAATAGAATAAATGAAAAGAATAATAGAGTATTTTTAAGAGAGAAAATCATGGACTACTTAAAAAAGAAAAATTAACTTAAAAACTTTTTTGTGATTATTGGTTTTAGCAAAATAAAAAGAAAATGAAGATAAAAGAATAGAAAAAGAAAATATATTTTTATAAGAAAAATGAATACTAATATTACAGGAAAAGAAAATGAACTAAACTACTATTAAGAGTAAATTAGAACAACTAGATAAATACTAAAAAATTAAACTAATGTTAGGAAGATAAAAGAAATTAAAAATAACTATTTATCTTAAATGTGAAATGTAGTATTAATTACTACATTCACATAAATATAGGTGCATTATTACAATAATTAACAATATTATTAAATTATAATTGCCAAAATATGTTAGCACCATTTAATGAATACAAATGAAAATTACAATGTGCTAAGTGTGAGTGCGAAAGAATTAACAATTAAAGAAGTAAATAAAACAATTAAATTATATGAAATAAACGAGATTAACTATATAAATAAAAGAACATGCAAATTGAAATTGAATCTTAACCCGGTTACCCCAAGAGAGAAGAATCGGAGTTAAAAAGATCAGAGATCCAAACAAAGTACCTAAATCGTGGAATCCTCAAATTGGAGATTGTGCTTCAATCCTCGGGTGCTGATTCCAAGCTAAGACTTCAATTATAGGTATTGGGGTTCGGGACTCGGTATTTTGACAGAATTTCGACACGGGGCTCGGGATCACTCGGTGTATCGGCAGAATCTCTCACTTAAAATTCGTACTGAAAACGTACGTTAGGGTACGCTATTTATAGAATTTTTCTACCAATGAGATGTTACCACGTTTTGGGACATGTCAGGCCATCTGGAGTTGGCGGTCGCCACAATCCAAGATGGCGGTCGCCATATTTTTGAAATGTCCTACAAAGTTCTATGACGGTCGCCACAATGAAAGTTGGCGGTCGCCATGATGAAAGGTGGCGGTCGCCACTTTTGACTAGAGTTTCTACAAAGTTCTATGGCGGTCGCCACAACGAGAGTTGGCAGTCACCTTATTTGGGGCAGCAAGTTTCGATGGTTTTTCTGAATTTCATTGGTTTGAAGGTTCTGGGTTCAAATACTGAGCTTGGATCACTTCTCGAGGATTGTACTGAGGCACTATTCTATCTATTTTCATCATCGAATTTGCCTAAAATTAGGCAGGGTCAAATTGGGGTATCTACACCATCTGAGCTTGAGCAACAACAAATGGGGTCTCCAAGATAGTATTCATAGGACAAAAAAGGACGGGAAACCAAAATTTCGACAAAAGGAAGGATCAATGTGGCAACCGCCACCTTGGAATCGGCGATCGCCAACTCCAAAAAGCACCGTATAGTGACATCAGCCCTTTGACCAGGCGAGCGCCATGTTAAAACGAGCGACCGCCAGGTGAACATTTGTGGAAAGTGGCGACCGCCATATCGTGTTATAGCGACCGCCATGTTAAAAGTGGCGAGTGCGTCTCAATTTACAATTTGTATAATCTGTATTGGCTGTGGCATCTAAACTATGCATCCAAGACAGTTTTAGAAGCAAATAAAGAAAAATCAGGCAACAGATGAACAGATAAATGAAACTAATATGTCATACAATTGGGGCACCCAGGCCCAACCAATAGCAAAACTGAGGCACACAGGCCCCTGAATCAAGTAAGTGTATATGTCAAACCAAGGCATGCAGGCCTATAAAGAGTAAATGTATCTGAGCAAGAAATGACCAAAAAGGGGGGCTTTCTATCTCTCACGTATGCCTCGAGCACACTCGACAAGAAAGGCCGGCCTCCTCCAAGCTGTCGTCCTTAAAAAGTTTGTCGAAGTCATCATTGTCGTTGCTACCAAAGGAGGCAATAACTCTGGATCGACTCTGAGTAGATGAGACCGACCCTCTGAAATGGGCCCGAGAAGACGCCTAGGAACCACGGACTCTAACCGGGGCCGGGGCTGGAGCAGGAGGCCCAACTGGAGCCTGTGGAGGCACTACATCGGCGACCGGAGCTGGAGGCTGTTAAAAGAAAAGAAAGACTCAGAGCATAATAAAGGTAGCAAAAAGCAAAAAAACTGAAAAGAACACGCGAGCTACTTACAACGGCTATTGGCGTGAAAGCAATGCCGGTCGCCCGTATCGAGGCATCTATCTGCCGAACCATTACTCTTAGGCCGGTGACCATCAGCATCATCTGGTCCACCCACGCTTGATTAAACTACAGAAGGAAATAGAAGAAGTCAGCCAGACAAATGAAGCAAAAAATGAAAGAAAGGAGTAAGGATAACGAAATACCTGGCCAATCTCTACTCTGAACTCAGAAACTGATGGGACTGGAACAAGAAGGGAGAAAAGGAAGCCATAGGCCACAGTCTGAATCTCCTAGGGGATCTCCGGACCTATCACTCCTCCATCTCCAGCAGCTCCAGCTCCGGGGGTAGCAGCTCCAGCAGCAGCAGCAGCGGCAGCAGCGGCGGCAGCTCCCACTCCAGCATCAGCACCGACATCAGCAACCTCTTGTGCATGTCCTCGCCTCCTCCTATCTCCAGCCGGGCCAAGACCTAAGGGACCCATCAGATGCGCCCGGGCTCAGGATGAGTAGTCCCCCTCTGCCACCAGCAGCCCTGAAACTGGGGTCCCCACCATCTCTAACAACAAGTCGACGGGGCCTAGATGATCAGTCCGGTGCATACGGACTGGAGGAACCACCGGGATCCAAAAGTGATCCAGGAGGAGCGACTAGCGAACCACTTGCTCTCCCAGATAGTACTCCCACCCAAATGAGCCCTCTAGCAAGATACGCCTCACCGCAATGTCGCGACTGCGCATCAACTCCGCGCCGGTCCGATCCTCCACCCCTCTCCAGACATCCCAGTGGACCTGCAATAGTTCAAGGTATAGTACAATGTAAAGAACAGTAAAACATACAATATGATGAATTGTGTGCAATAATCAGAGCCCATGATAGTATAGTGCAGTGTAGTGAATGGAATGAAGAACAGTGCAGTGCAGTATAGTGAACAGCGCAGTTAGCAGCATAATATTGAATGGTAAGCAAAGATATCTGGTCAGGGGTCAGCCGGTCTAAAGATACCCAAAATTGGTCAAGACCCTTCCCCCCGGCCTTCTTCCCCTTTAGCCCTCGGGACAACCAGGCTACACGGGAAATAACCAGAGGGTCTGCCACAGAGTTCGTCGGGACATGAAGCCCAAGGAACTCATAGGTCCACAACTGCAAAGAAGATGATGTCAGCAAGCAGAAATAACATATCATAAAAATAAATAAAGAATTGTAGAAGCTTACTCATACCTCCCAAACCCTCCAGAATTCGCCAATGCTGAGCTCCTGAGGGAACCGGGTTAGTGTCCTCATGAAACTGTAAAGAGTAGCCACAGCAGCGCCGCCCCAATTGTACGATGCGACCCGGTGAAGACGAGCTAGGCCACTCAAGTAATGCAAATGAACGGTATTCTCCTTGTTCGAAAACAAGGAGGGACCGAACATATACATCAGAAAATCCCAAGCGACCCACTCATAGTGACGAGGCTCGGTGCACTAAAAGTGTTTAAACCGCTCAAAGAACCAGGTGTATTTGACTCTGTTGCGATCCATCTGAGCAGGAATGGCCTCAAGGAAGTACGTTAGCGCATCAGTCGACTGGGTTATGGTCGGATCAAATGGGATGGATGCTCCTCCAACCTATATGTTGGTAATGAGCACGAAATCCAGAGGCGTCAGAGTAGCCTCGAAGGTGGTGACATGAAAGGTGTTTATGGTATCCCACCATCGCTTGACCAGGGCTGTCACCCACACCTGATCATTGCTCGTTCTACCCAACAAGGGTATGAAGCAAGCAAAGCTGGATGCATCAATGTAAGCCCGATTATGAGCGGGGAGGGCATCGTACCACTCCAACACCTCCCCGGAGGTAGAATCTCCGAAGCCTCGGACGTAGTGACCAGCCTGTAAAGAGAAGGCAGATAGAGAATACATAAAGAATAGATCAAGCAAGCAAAGTGCATGGAAACATCTTAAAACAAAACCTAGGCTCTTTCAAAGTTCCTTCAAGCCCTAGAAAACTAGGCACCCGAAACTCTGATAAATTAGGCAAACCTTAGGTTCGTGTGATGTTCCTTCGAGCCTTATAAAAAATAAGCACCCTAACCCTAAGTCTGCACATCTTAGTAATCCTAAGCCTAGTATACCAGGCGAATCTCTATCATTTTATGTTAATTTTCTCCAAAAAAAAAAATTCTCCTTAAAATCTCTGAGATTTTCTAATTTTTTCTTAAGATTTTTCTAAATTTTGGGAATTTCTTAAAATTTGTCTCAAATTTTCTAACAATTTTTCTCAAAATTTTAGAATTTTTTAGGATTTTTCGCAAAATTTTTAGGATTCTCTAACATATTCTTAAAAAATTTTCTCACAAATTTTAGTTTTTTCTAAACATTTTCTTAAAAAAAATTTCCTTAATTTCCTAGGATTTTTCAAAATTTCCAAGATATTCCAAATTTCGTAAGGTTTTTCCTAAAACTTTCTAAAGATTTTCCTAGATTTTCTTCCAAATTCTTAGGACTTTTGAAAATTTCCCAATTTCCTTAAATTTCTGGAAAGTGTTGCCAGGATTGTTTCTACTTTTAGGATTTGTGATAAAAAAAATTTACCCCTCTAATCTTCATGCCCCAAAAGTAAAAACAAAAATTCTCCCCCAAATTTGTCTTTTTTCCTCAAAATAAAAAACTTAAGCCTTTTATTTTGTGAATTTCACTAAAATAATCGCCATTTTGTTAGTGGATAAAAAATTCTAGTTGTCTCTACTGTTTTAATCTCCATTGCATAGGGGCCTAAGCTAAGATCAAATTTCATCAAATCATCATCCACGTCATCAAAACCATTCATCAAACACATCAAAATAAAACATCGTTATCAATCATGAAATCACATCATTCATATGGGGGATCCTAGACATGCATCTACGTTTAATATTAAAATAGTAAGGGTATGGTACTTACCGATGGGCGTCGATGAGACATGTGGTGGTCGGGCTCTTACAGAAGAATGTCGGCAGCTGCCGCATCGTCAGGAGGCTCGTAGCGGCTCATCCCACAAGGAACCACGCGGTGAGGCAATGAAGCATAGGTGTGCAGGTCAAAAGGCGCCGGATGACCGTCTCCAGCATGGGGTGCCAAAAAGTCAGCCATCGCGGCCTCTACAACAGCATCAGCAGCCGCCTGAGCCTCAGCAGCTACTCGCGCATCCTCCTCAACAACCAGATGAGAGGCACGCTTCGCCTTGAGTACCAAAGCATCTATCGTAGCAGTGGGCTGCATGGAAGAGCCCTCGTTAGTAGGAGGGACAATCTCCATGGAAGAGCTCCCAATAGCAGAGGGGCCCCGTCGTGCCCCAAGATCGTCGTCCCCATGGCCTTGGCCCACCATGAAGAAGAATGGGAGCACGAATAGAAGGGTAAAGAGTGTATGGGAGCAAAGATAAACAAAGAGCGAAGAGAAAAGGCTAAGGAAAGTGAGAAAGTAAGGGGGAGGCTGAGATAAGACGATAGAGAGTCTGACAGTGTGAGAGAGCTAGAGAGAGAACGAGAGAGTGAAGAATGAACCTAACCCAAGCACGCTTGGGAGCTTTATGCGCGCTTAAAGTTGGCGGTCGCCATCTTCCATTCTGGCGACCGCTTGGTATCCCAAACGTTTTGTGGCGACCATCGGGTTCGAAGGGATCTTATCCGACGACCGCCACTTTCGAAGGGTTTTGATAATGGCGACCGCCATGTTAGAGGGGAAACAGCGCCAGTCTGTCAATAGTCACATCCGTTTAAGGGTTTTCAGAAGGAGGCTGTTTGGGGGTTTGTTATTTGAATGCGTTTATTTTCTTTTAAGAGCGCTTTATTTACTTTCTTTTACGTTATAATAATAATAATAAATAAATAAATAAATAAAGATAAAATAAAATAATAAAAATAATAATAAAATATAATAATAAACAAAAATAAATAAATATAAATTTTCTTAAAGTGTTCTTTCAAAATAAAGCCATAACTTGGCTTTTTATCCCACATTTCGAATTTTTAGGTCTTAACTCTACCTATTAGTTTGATGGTTTCCTCGTCGGTCCTCCTCACGACCCTAAACTGACTCATCGGTGCTCCTCATGACCTTAAACTGACTCATCGATTTTTCTCATGACCCTAAACTGACTCGTCGGTCCTCCTCACGACCCTAAACTGACTCGTCGATTCTCCTCATGACCTTAAACTGACTCGTTGGTCCTCCTCACGACCTTAAACTGACTCATGACCCTAAACTGACTCGTCAGCCCTCCTCATGATCCTAAACTGACTCGTCGATCCTCCTCACGACCCTAAACTGACTCGTCAATCCTCCTCATGACCCTAAATTGACTGATTGGTCCTTTCACGACCTAAAACTGATTGATCTTTTTCTCGATATGTGTTATGATATCAGAACTTTCTTGCATTGTATTTGTATTGCAATGTAAATGTCTGCATCATGTTGGCATTTATTCATGTTAACATCCACATCATGCTTCTTATCATTACATCTTTGTATTTTTTCCCATGAACTACGTTCTGGTCTGATCCCTAACAAAAGGGGTACATAGGCAGCTCAATAAAAAATTCGAATACGACCAACATCATATGAATGCTTGTGTGTTTGTGGCCTAAGATTGATGGCTCGGTCAAATGGTTGTTGTCTCTAGGTCTTTGATATAACCTGCTTCACGCGTTGCTACGCAAGTTATATCAAAGAGGGGCAACAGTAGACATCCAAATTTGACCCTGCCTAATCTTAAGCGAATCCGATTATGAAAACAAGTGGAATAGTGCCTCAGTTTGATCCTCGAAAAGTGATCTAAGCTCGGTATTTGAACTCGAAACCTTCAAACCAATAAAATTTTGATAAACTATCGAAACTTGCTGCCCAAGTAAGGCAACCGCCAACTCTCATTGTGGCGACCGCCATAGAACTTTATAGAAACCCTAGCAAAAAATGGCGACCGCCACCTTTCATTATGTTGACCGCCAACTCTCATCATGGCGACTGTCATAGAACTTTGTAGAAACTATCAAAAACATGGCGACTGCCAACTTGCATTGTGGAGACCACCAACTCCAAATGGCCTGACGTGTCTCAAAACGTGGCAACATCTTATTGGTTGAAGAATTCGATAAATACCGTACCCCAATGTACGTTCTCAGTACGAATTTGGAGTGAGAGTGACTCTGCCGATACATCAAGCGATCTCGAGCCCCGATGCCAAAGTCTTGCCGAAATACCGAGTCCTAAACCTCTAATACCTACAATTGAAGTCTTAGCTTGGAATCAGCACCCGAGGATTGAAGCGCATTCCCTAATTTGAGGATTCCACGATTCAGGTACTTCGTTTGGATCCCTGATATTTCTAGCTTCAATTCTTCTCTTTTGGAGTGACCGGGTTAAGATTCAACTTTAATTTGCATGTTATTCCATTTATATTGTTAATCTTATTTATTTTATATAATTTAATTATTTTCTATATTTCTTTAATTGTTAATTCATTCGCACTCACACTTAGTGCATTATAATTTTCATTTGTATTCAGTAAATGATGCTAACATATTTTGGCAATTATAATTTAATAATTTTGTTAATTGTTGTAATAATGCACTTATATTTATGTGAATATAGTAATTAATACTACATTTTAAATTTGAGTTAAATAGTTATTTTTAATTTCTTTTATCTTTCTAGTATTAGTTTAATTATATTTACTAGCATTTATTTTCATTCTCTTTTATTTTCTTGTAAAATTAATGTCATTTTCTTTATTAGTATTAGTTTAATTTTCTAACATTTATTTTATTTAGTTATTCTAATTTTTTCTTAATAATAGTCTAGTTCATTTTATTTTCTTGTAATATTAGTGTTTCATTTTATTTTTGATTTAGTATTTTTTTTCTAGGATTCATTTTCATTTTAATATTAGCTTAATATTTCTTAGTTAGTCATTATTATTTTTCATTCTCTTTTCTTTTCTAGTAGTGTAATTTTCTTTTTCTAGCATCTTATTTCCTTTCTTATAATGTACCTTTATTTTCTTTTCTCCTTTTTTTTTTCTCTAATGCTAATGCTTCCTTTTATTTTTTCTTTAAACTCCAATCTTTTTTTTCTTTTTTGCTTCCTTTTATTTTTTCTTTAAACTCCATCTTTTTTTTTCTTTTTTTTCTTTTCTTTCTTCATTTTATCAAACCTAAAAATTACAAAAAGACTTTTAAGTTAATTTTCACCTTTAAATGGCTTTATAATTATCTTTCCTTAATAAAATTAAAACTCCCTTTTTCTTTTCGCTTCTTTTATTTTCTTCCATTTTTATTTTTGTTTCTCTTTCTTTCTTTTCATTTTGTTAAAATCAAGAAAATCATAAAAGCTTCCTACACTAGGTTTTATCATTAGAGTATAATTTTCTTTTGATTTCTTTTGCCTCCCTTAAAATGCATAAAATGAAATAGTTAGATTTTCTTTTGGTAATTTAAACAAGCATTTTTTAATATTTTATTTTGGCTTGTAAGTTTTTTTTATTTCTTTTTTCTTCAAATTAAAATTTTAAATATTTGCTTGTTAATACAAAATATTTTTTATTTTAGTTAGTTTTTAACATAAAACCCTTTACATGTTTCTTACAATTTTTCAATATGCATATTGTACATATTAGTTTAGGATTTGATTATTTTATTTCAAAATTGTGTAGTTCATTTTTGGTGCAATCCATGTTTAGATAATCTTGGCAATTTTAGCATACTTTTTATTTAACCAAATTAAGTTAGTTTAGATTGTTTAAATAATATTGCATGTGGGTATATTTCATGTATCATTTAGATAGAAATTGCATGTCATAGGTTTAGGATTTTTTTTTAACACTTATTTATTTTGGAGTGTTATGTATATATTTTATGTATTTTTTATACTTAATTTTAGTTGTTCTCTCATTGCCTCTATTTTTTTATTTGTATGTATTTGAGAAATTCTATTAAAAAATCAATGATGATTAGTAGAGGCCAACCTTACGGTTGGACGAACGGGATGCCTAACACCTTTTTCGATTTGTACCTTAACTCCCGAACCCTATTTCGCTAGTTAAACGTTTTAAAGATCAGTGGTTATTTTTTATTTTTTATAATTTTTCTAAAAAACTAAGTGGCGACTCTATTTTCAATAAAAATGTATTTTTAAAATTAGAATTTCAAGGTGTTAAAATATTTTTTAAAATATCTTTTGAATTCTCTTATTTTTGACCTCTAAATTCCAACGCCACAAACGCACACCATTTTCTAACGATGGAGCACCACACACAAGCTCACACATAGCAGATACAAGCTTACACAAAGCGAATATCTCTTAATAACCACTCCCATACATGGCAAATTCTGTCATACCAAATAATATTATTAACATCGATTATCTTTCATACACATATCTTCTCCAATAATATAACTAGCATACTTTTGAACTAACAATACCTTCAAAGATATATATAGCATATTCAAAGAATCATGGGGTTTGAATATGAAAAAATCATGCTATCACAAGTTCACATAGTTCAAAACATGAGTAATTATTATGCAATTTAATTCAAAATAATACTAAACACTCTTACCTTAACTTAGGTACGACAAAACTATCTTCTCGTTCTCGATCCTAATTCCTAATCATCTAGTAACAAAATCTTGGTACTTAGCAAAAAATCAAACCTCTACGTAAGCGCAGGACACTTATCTTTTTACGAAATTTTTAAATTTTTCGACAATTGAAATTATTTATGATTTAAAATTGTTACGTAGAAATTAACTAAAATATTATTTTCAAAATTAAAATATTAAAATTAACCAGCATATTCTTATTATTTTAAAAAATATGAACATTTTATTTATCTCAACTTTTATTTATAAAAATATACATACTTTTATATTAAATTTTTATACAAAAATTATATTTTCTTATTAAAACTAATTATTTAAACTAATATTATTTTTCCCAATAAAAAAAACTAGTATTATTTTTATTATTAAAATTACATACCAACAGAAAACTACAACCAGAAAAATGTTCTTTGTTTTTTTTTTCTTTTGATAATTCTATGGTTTGACTTCGCCAAAATAATTTACTAGCGATCGAGGTCGTTTATTAATGGCATTAGGTCGTCAATAAAGTAATAAACCTTGATGATAACATGTATGGTGATAACCGTGCATATAGATAACAAGAATATTAAAAAATAAATAAAAGTGACAGTTACTGTTTTATTCGGCTTCAGGTCTATCGGGATAATATTTCAACTATCAGAGCCGTGCACCAGCGGCGTTAAGCTGTTAAAATGGTAGTGAACGTTAGTGAACGTTGATGATCAGGAAATAATAACGCGTACAGAGGTGACCATGGGCATACAGATTATGAAAATAAAATTTATTTAAAGGTGGTGATAGCTGCGGCTATTTGCAGCGGTTTAAACAGGTTCTGGGTTGGTCGACAGCGGTATAGAGGTGTTGGTGGTGATCTCCAGTGGTGGCTGGAGATGTCTGTGGTGCCGGAGTGTGCAGGAGAGGAGAGAAATGGGAGAGAAAGAGATATATTACCGAGAGGGAGAAAAAAAAACCGGTGGTGCAGCGGCGAACAACGGCGTCAGGCAACGGAGGTGGTGGCCGGCGATGGTGCAGGCAACGGAAGCAGCTGGTGGTGTGGTCCAGCGGTGGCGGGGTGAAGGTTCGACGGCGGCGGGGTGGGCGATTGCGGCGATTGTTGCCTTCTCCTTCTTCTCCTCTAATTTTTGATTGCTTGGTTGAAGCCTTTAATTGCTTCTGTTGAATCTTTAGTTTCAATTTACTTCTATGAGGCTTCCTTCAAATCCTCTTTGGTTGGCTAATTTTGAGAAAAGAATTTGTGTGCGTAAAGAATTCAAAGAGATGATGGGTATGTATAGGAAGAGTATTATTGGGGAAAATGAGGGACAACTCTCCCGTACGTGGCAACTCAGCATTTGCATGCGAGACAAGTATCCGATAGAGCCAAAATTTATACTTCCTAAAATTTTTGATATAAAATTTTTAATTTAAAAAAATCTAAAAATTTTGGTATAAACTTTTAATGTATTTTTATGATTTATTATGAAATCATAATTTGTATCAAAACTTTATCATCATATTAATAAAATTTTATCTAGATCTTAAATTATTTAAAATTTAATTTAATTTAAGTTTTTTTTTTGGCTCAAATATTTAAATTAAGCATAAGGTTTTATTATGAATTTTATTTGAAGATTTTCTACTAACTTATTATTATTTATTTATTTTTATAATAAATTATCAAGTAATATATTATTCTAGGCAGTTTAACTAGTTAGGTCGAAAAATTATAGTTGATATGTGTCTTATTTCTATTAGTTGTAATGGTACGAGTTATTATAGTTTTGCGGCGTGATTCCTTTCTAAAAATGAAACTGACAACCTCTTCCAATTTCAACTTAAATGAGTAGTTGCTGACTGCGACAACCAAGTTGCTCCAACTTTTTGGTAAACTAGACAGGAAAGTTAAGGCTCTAACCTTATCATAAAAGTTGATCCCAACTGACTCTAACTAGTTTACGGTAGAATTAAACTCGTTGAGATGCTCTGCTATTATAGCGTCGTCTGCCATCCTCAAATTGAATTGTCTCTTCATTATGTGTAACTTATTTTATGTAGAGGATTGATCATACATCTTTTCAACATCGTCAATAATCCTGTCATTGTCTTCTCTTTTGCGATATTGGAGATCACCGACAGTGTGAGACTCAGTCGTACGGTCCCAAAAGCCTTTTGAGTCTAATATCTCCCACTCGGTCTGTGTCATCTTCTCCTATTTCTAGCCAATTAAAGGTTTAAATAGATCCTACTAATACAGAACATCCTTGATCTGCATCCTCTAAAGGAAAAAGTTCAAACTATTGAACTTTTCGATCTTGATCTTTCTATCGTCTGTCATGTCATGATCTTCAACCTCTAAATCTTGCTCTGATACCAGTTGTTGTGAATTTCAAGTCAAGACTCGATTAAATCCAACCAACAAGTCACGTTGATAAAGAACACAATCAAGCCATAAATGAACACAAACAAGAACGAGAACAAAAAATAATCAATGATGCACACACAAGTTTTTACGTGGTTCAACAATGGTACCTACGTTCACGGATTGATATGAGGATTACAAAAAATAATAATAATCTTGACATTTCTCTCTAGCTAAAACATGACATTCCGCACTTTTTATAAAGGCTCTTAGGTTAAAATATAACCATAGTTACCCGCACAACAATAATTGTTCCGCGACGGTCCGCTCAAGCTGACCCTTGTCCGCTCAAGCGGTCACTAGCTCGAGACCACCTCCATACAAGTCCACTTGCTCATGCCCCTGGTCGCTCAGTTAATTTCTCCAGTCCTGATCGAAGTCCAAATCCCTCTAAAACCCTAGAGTTCTTGGCTCTTGCTCACAAACTCAGTTCTAAAGCCTAGAGTCCTAATCGGCGGCCTCGTTACTTGACGATAATGACTGTCGACCATCAACATTCAACGTATCAGTGCTCATTACATCGCTTGTCTCTCATCAGTCATATCTATGGACGAAGTTAGTACTATAATTTTCAAACTTTCAAGTTTCTATGATTAATTTCATTTTCTAAATTAGAAAGGGGGTTGGGATTTGAGGACACATGGTGAATCCATTGTTTTTGTAAGGAGCATATGAGTCTTGGATTCAACCTAAATGAATTAAGGACACATAGTGATTCTATTATTTTTGGGGTAAGTTGTTGTTTTTTTGGGGGTGAGCAACCAAATTGAACCACCCAATGAAGACATGCGGTCTGTTCGGTCTTGGTATTTAGTTGATCGGTTACAGTGCTCTAAAATGCAAAATCGATCAGATCGGTTCGGTGGGCTGAAGAGCTTAAAAATCGATCGAACCGAACTGTGTACATTCTTAATTATAACTGTAAAGTGTACAATCGTAAGATAAAAAATATTCCAAAATTCAACACCAACAACTCGAGCTCTGAAATAAATTTTATTTTCCTGATCAAGGGTTATTTTCATGTCCTTAGTATTTTTCCATCCTTCCAAACATTTCTACCCCATTTGATACATCTCTCCATTCAAATAACTATAACTATAAATTTCTATTTATAGACAAGTCTAAAACCCCAATCTCATATAATTACAAAACCCTATACATATCAGATTTTTTGTGAATTTATGACTCTAACTCAACCCAAATACATATAAATAAAATACTAATTATATGGATTCACAAAATATAAGATATACATCCAACAAATATTTATCATAGTCTCGTGGATATTATTTGTTATATTTTTTACAATTTTTTATGATTAGTAAAAGGAGTTTGTGGACGACTAACAGTTACTCGATCAGTATTTTTCATATGGATGTTGATGTTGAATTTGAAAAATTTCTCAATCTTTCCAACCTTTTCTCTTTTTCATATTGTCAAATACATCGGAAAAATGGAAATATGTCAATTTTTCCTTAATGTATGGTAGGAAACAAAAGTATCATACCTTATTACATAGTATGAGAATTTTCTCATACTTTATTATAGTGTATGAGAAATTTCTTATACGTAATTTTAATATTTTCATGCGCAACTTGCGTTTAAAAACTCAAAGGTTCACAGGATTCTGCAATTCATACTATGTATCGCATTTTGCTATGTTTTTCATCAATGCAAGAGCCGAAATATTCATTGTTGAGAGTCATTTTGTTTTGTAGAAGATGCAACAACCCCCAACACCTATAAATAGGTAGGGTATGATTGTGCTATCTTGTTCTAGTTCCTTAGGGTAACTCGCTTCAGGGTTCATTTATCAATCGGAGAATGAATATCGTGTCCCATAGGGATCCGAAGGCACCCCTGTTATGAGAAAGTAGAAAGAGGGCAAGAGGCTAACCCATTACTTCTCCATTGGTATAAACATGTTCGTGGATCGTTCTACTTGATAGATTTTGACAATGATCCTTCCGTCGGTTCACCTACATAAACCTTATTACGACTTCTCCTTTTCTTAAATGATAAGATTTAGTAGGCTTCTCACGATGTCCCCAACAATGAACTGCCCACATCACTACGATCCGAACACTTTACCGAATCATTCAGTCGGTAGGAGTGAACAGACAGTGTGTACAAAGGACAAGGACGTAATCAATGCGAGCTAACGACTCATGCTTACTAGGAATTTCTAATTGAAAATCAACAATTGCAATAATATGTACCTATCATGATGATGGAACTTCTCCTCCATACAATGAAAATACTTCGCATGCCTTCAAATGAGATATTTATATAAAAAAAAATTCTTTCTTTTAAAACTTTATGAACTAAAAAATAACTTTTTTTAATTTTTCAATTCTTTTTTCACATTTATTAAAAATGGGTTAAAAGAGGAAGGCTGTTCTAGGAAGAATCAAAAGAAAGTTCAAACTTACATTTTCGTACATTCTCCAAATTGTTAAAAAACAAAAATCATCATTTTTGTTAGCTTTCTTTTTCGTTCGACTTGTATGAAAGGGTTACATAAGTACTCATTTTATTTAAAATTATAAATAAATTTTTTTAAAAATTATGTAAGAGAAATTTAATTTCTCATACATTGTTATAAAGTATGAGAAATTTTTCATTATAGAAAGGTTTTCAACTCAGGCCCTGATTGGCTACTTAGGGTATGTCTGGCAACTCTAGCTTTTTGATTTTTTTGTTAAAAATGCAAAAAAGTTAGTATTGTCCGTTTGACAAAAAATAAAAAAAAAAGTTAAAAAATTAAATCAAAACACTAACTCTTAAAATATTCTATTTAAACTCCAACCACTTTTAAAATAGGATATATTACACTTGCACCCCCTATATTTAAGGATAATAATACTGACATCCCCTATATTCTCTGAAATATTACTGTACCTTCTTATATTTTTATTTTCATAACACTTAGGTCCAAAAGTTAACTTTTGAATGAAAAACACTGTTTCAACAGTGTTTTCAATATTTTTAATTTTTTTTAATTACAAAATCTTATTTAAAATTTTTTAATTAAAAAATAAAAAATTACTAAATACAAAAATAAGTAAAA
>JAOTRH010127521.1:3349-14451 GCA_034768845.1 Heliamphora exappendiculata
TAAAAAAATTATCTTTAAACGTGATATTTTGTAAAAAAATAAAATATCTAAAAATTTTTGATTTAATTAAAATTAATTAATTAAAAATTTTTAATTTTGTTTTTCATTACAAAATATTTTAATTAAATATTTTAACATGATAATTAAAATTAATATTTATCATTTGCGCAGTTAATAAAAAAATAAATTAAATATAAAATATAATAAATATATTCTGATTTTATGATCGAATTGAAAGTCTAAAAAATTTTAATTTTCTGTTAAGAGATAAATTTCTAATCTTTCAGTTGCTGCATAATTGTACTAGTTACTGAATAATTCCACTACAACTAGCTGCATCAGGATCTGTCGGTTGCTGTATTTGAAAAAATTGCAGCCAACAAAATAGCCTGGATTTTCGCTAAAGGTTTGGAATTTGCACCACTATTTGCTTAGGAATTGCACTCCTCTTTCACAAAATTGTGCCGCCACTGTTGGAAACCGCTGCTTTTTGGAAAAAATATTGCTGCAACGGTTTCGAAAAATAGCCAAACGGCGCTACTGGAATTGCGCTGCTGTGTTGGATTTCACTGTTTCAAACCTGGTGCTCTTTGTTTGGTGTTTTGAAACTGCAACACCTTTTTCGTTGGAGACCGGTGCTGTGTTTGATTGAAAACAAAACCGAAACAATGCTCTAGAAAACCGTCAAAATTTTTGAATGGAAACCACTGTTGGGAATCGGCGCTGCTTATGAAAATGAAGCGATTGATTTGGAAACTGCACCGAAGCTGTTTACTTGGGAAATTGGCTGCCGCTGCTAAGGCAGCGTTTGGCTTCTGGCCTTTTTGAAACAAAAAAATAAAAACACCGTAGACATGTGTTGCGTTTGGCTGCTGCTTGATTGCCGCAGCCATTAGGAAGCGTTTGGCTGCCGCTTACCCCCCCTTTTTTTTCTTTTAATCGTCAAAGCAGTGCGACAACAGTGTATGGAAACCGCTGCTTACTTTGGGCGCCGAAACTGCTTCAGCCTAAGGCAGCGTTTGGAAAACCACTGCAGCACCGAAAAATCACTGCACTATTTTTTTATTATTATTTTACTTTTATCCAGAGAAAAAAAATGAAAAAAAAAACTATGAAGCAACCAAAAACCACAGCTAAAAACCCTCGGAATCACCGCCGGTTGACGCCGCCAAGCACTGCCGATTGCCGCCGTCTTCGTTCTTCCATACCTGGTCTTATTTTTCTTTCTAATAAACTAGAAAAAAAATTTAAAGAACATAAAATATTTTACATCGAAACCTATATCCCGTAAGCGCACATTCGATCTAAAAAAAATTAATCTATCACAGTCAACCTCCGCGAATAAAAAATAATTAAATCATCATTCACGCATTTAATCAAACATGAAAATAAATTATGATCATAAAATCGAGATTTAAACCGCCTACAAAACAAAGTTAGCAACAGTTCTAAAACCACAAAATCCCGATAACTGAAAACAAAAAACAAAACGACTTTTACACCAATTGTTGGAGACAAAACTAACAACATCTTTGTTTTTGCAAACAATTATTTGAAAAAAATTAATTAGATGGGCAAACGCCGAAACGGGCTCTAGATAAAATTTTTGACGACGAACGATCAAAATAAAACATGTGCAGCCAAAGTTAATTTAGAAGAATACCTTTTGTCAATTGATTCTTCAACTACGATTTGATTCCGAGTTGACACTCTTGTCAGATCTTCTGTTGTATTTCTTTATGCAATTTTCGAACGTAATGTAGGCTACGGACTATCGAAAACTCGTACCAACAGAACCCAGATATATTTAGTCTTGAAAAAAAATGATATATGATTTTAAACTGGTTCAGCCAATCCACATATATATATATGGCTACAGCAGGGATCTGAAAACTAATTATAAGTAAGACTTCCAGTGGAACACAGACACCTACCAGCAATTTCTGTAATTATGGAAAGACAGCAACGATTTATGCAATTTTCATAAAACACTGAATTATAGTTCATACCACTAAAGAACTATAATTGCACTCTGACCCATAATCTCAAGACCATATAACATTGAGTTCCTATTATTAAATGCTTACCATTTTTCCCCACGTTAAGATTTTCGATACTCACTAATTAAATTTAATTAATAATAATTTAATTTAATCGGCATCTTAATATTTCTTAATTCCTTTTGCTTAACTTATTTGACCACCGGATAATTAAATTCACCAGCAAGGTTTGACCCGATCAAAACTTATAAGTTTCCTTAAGGGGGTATCGTCAATCCCAATTTTTAGGATGTAGATTCCGTCAATAATTAATATTTACCATATATATAATACCACTATCCAACTCACCAGGAACATAGACCCATATAAGATCGCACTCTCTAATGAATCAAAGTAACGAATATTAAATATACGCAAATCAATAATTATTTCAGGATTAAGAGCATAAGTATTATTCATAATAACCTTGAGGTGCGAATTAATTTATATAGTCAGTATAAAATTAATTACCCCAAATATACAGTTCAATACACACAAAGTGTACTGGCATAGAGAGTTGAAACAATAGACGACGCTATTATTTGCTCCCCGTAATTAAGACAGATCTATTAAAATTCTGTGTCACAGTCGTACCGTTGGTATGTCTATTTCTATATAAACTGTGAACATAAAACTTATATTCTGTAAAAACCTAAAACTTGATCTTCTGTGGTTAAGCCGTACTCTACACGTCAGATTAAATACTATACAGGATATTGAACATTCATGTATAACAAAGAAATGATATGCATACATTACTCATAAAGATTCTCATAAAATAAAAAATTAATTTTATTAAAATAAAATTAAATACTAAAAATATGATTTTCAGTATACCAATCCTAATAGTATATATATTGCACAAGGCTTAAAACAGGCTCAAATGAACATGATATACAAGACAGATACCATATCCTCTTGGTATTAGGTTAGATCCACCATCCTTTACCCTCTATGCGAACAGAATGTACATGATATCAAGATGAATAACAGGATACTTAAAACATATTTTCATGTTATTGGTCTCACATAACCTCATGGCCGTAATAACTGGATATAACGATCATGATAAAAATGAAGGAAAAAGATGCGGCCATCATATTATCATAACCTCAGAACATATAGATATGAAGGTGTATATAATAGAGACCATGACCCATTTAATCTAAGCCAGATTTTCCATTCATTACCAAACAGAAAACTAAACAGAGATATAAAAAGAAAAAAAATGCTAAACATAGCAATAAAAAGATATACAATCTTGAAATAAACATAACAGAGAGTTTTGATGAGGGTTTTTGCATTTCTGACCTTAAAACAATGTCACGACCATAACAACGGGATATTGCGGTGGTGAATATAAAGAGGCATAAATGTATCGACTCTTATAAAAAGTGCACGGTCTTGACTGTGGGTTTAACAAAATATACGACCGTGACATAAGAAGGTCATGTCCGTTATGTTTTAGAACCTCAGAAAGATTTTGATGTGTTCAATGTGCTTGTGAGTATTAAAACAAAACATGTATAAATGTAAATATACGAAATAGATGGTTATGAATATACTGCTAGTAATGAAAAACTCAAAGGAAATAAATGTTTACATTGAAATGAATGATAGACAATAAATAAAATAACAAAAATCTTATCTAGGACACCCTTAGAGGAAGAAGATGAGGGTTTAAGAAGAGTCGTAGTATCCTAAGGTTACCTTATGTGAATATCCACCCTGAATGACCTCTCGGTGGTGAGAATATGATACCTCTAAGCAAATATATGTTCTCTAAGAACTCTTCTGAGGCAAGTAAGAATAGAAACGTGGCTTGGAAAGTATATGATGGATGGGAGAATATCGAATGTGAGAGTATTTTGACAGAGTTTGGGCCTCCAGGTGTTTTTTTCCTTGGTTCTTGTGAAAAACGATGCTTATTTATAAGCAAGGTGAACAACACAGACCCCTTCTCGGATGTTGCCACTTGTGAAAAAGGGATAACAGTGACGGCCACTACCTTTATGATGGTGAAAAGAACAACTGAAACTTTCAAAAGTCACGGTTTAGATAAAAAAGTAACGGCCGTGACAAAGAAAGTCACGGGTTAGTTTAGGGTTTTCAAAAAGTTACGGCTGTGAGAGCAAAGCCACGGCCTGTTCTAGGATTTTCAAAAAGGTGGCGGCCGTGTGGATGGGAATGTCATGGCCTGAAGGGTGTTTTGGGGTTTTTGGGCTGTGAGTCATATTCGTGATTTTACTTATTTAGGAATGTCTTTGAGCATGATTCTCATACTTTCGTCATTGGAGCACATTCGAAACAAGTGCCTAAGATTCGGCTTGATCAGATTAGGGTGTCTACATGTACACCTCGATAGAAACGAGTTTTTTTTGCTCTTAATTTGGTTATTATTGGTGATCTCTCCGATTGTGTGCACAAAAGAGAAGAGGTGGAGTCATGCTCTTCTACAAAGTAATGAGGTTTATAGAACACCCGGGTTGGGGTGCGAGTACCTCAGTGTAGAGATACGGGTCATGCTATTTGGGTGCGACAGTTCAATGACGACGACAGTAGAATCGATATCGATGTTGGTTATCTTTAAAGTAATTTATATAATTCAAGTTAAAGTTGAGATTGTTAGACTAGGTGTCTTATATTCTACAGAACCCATTTATTATTTTATTTTTGTATATACGTATTTGGGTTGAGATCGAATTAGGAGTCTACTGAGACTCTACATTGTCTAGGATTTTAATATTGAACGGACTTATGGGCATTTAGGGTTTTTCCATGTGTGCCTACAGTGGAGTCCTAGGGTTAGAGAAAATATGTGAAAAAATTGTATGAGAACAATTTGAAAAGTTAGTTGGTTGGTAGAGAGTAAGGAGCAGTTGTACTCTTTCACATTCGACGTAATAAAATATTTGTTTTCTCGCTTGTAAACGTATACTAGTGTAAGCCGAATCATGTATATTCTCGGTATTAATTATTTTTTTTAATTTTTATTTATGAATTTTTGCTTCAATTTAATTTCGAGACTCAAATCTCAACATATAATCACTACTATAAAATTAATTTCCTTCTATTAACATATTTTTTACGGCATAAAACGTGCAAAGACCTAAAGCCTTTAATGTAACTAAAAAACAATATGAATTATATTGCAAGGGGGTGTTTGATAATTAAAGCTACTATTAGTAACGTTTAACTTTTTACTATTAATTTTAGTTATAAATTGTAATTTTTATCAAGCACTCATAATTTTTACTATAAATTATTATTATTTTTTATTTCAATTACAAGTTACAATCTTTATTAAATACTCACAATTCTGCTACAAATTATAATTTATAAATTATTAGCTTTAGTAATACCTAACACCTTCAAAATATAAGAAAATTTTTATAATTTAAATTAATAAAAAATAATTTTGTTTTATTACTATTGAAGGATCGATCTTTCTATGGGTTTAAACTTTTTTAAAGTGAATTTTAGCTTTTCATATTCATCTCTTTTAATTCTTAAGTAATGCTATTAACACTTACACTCTTATCAAAATTCTTGCTAATAAATATTATTTTATACACTTTTACATACTTTTTACTACATTTTTAAAAAATATTAAATTATTATTTTTTTCAACAGTATTTTTTTAATGCACGTTTAATTCACTTTTTAGTGCTACTAAAGTTATTCCTAATTCGTAGGTGGTAGCTTATTTCTTAGCCTGCGTGTTTAGATTAATCTTTTTTAGTAATTTTCAAAATTTTTAATTTTTATGTAAAAAAATTAAATGTCAAATTATATAATAAAATAAAAAAACTAATAAGTTAAAATAATTAATTTATTTAACTTTTAAATTAAAAAACTAAAAAAATAAACTAATCTAAACACACAGTAAATCCCACTGTCCGATTGTTTGCTTTGGGATGAAAATTGGACCTTCCCGAGGGACACTAATCTGACAAAAGGTTATCTGAGAAACTGACATTAGCGTCAAAATCAGTGGTTGCATACCCAACGGTAAAAACAGGCAGCTTGACCCTTCGGGTAAATGGGGCAGAGAGGACGTGGCTCAAGTCACAGGTGTTAGAAAGTATTTTGAGTGTTAAATTAAATTTTATAATTTAATTAAAATTATTTATTATTTTATATTTAATAAATAATTTATTTATGCTAATAATCAGATTAATCGAATATCGTTATTTATATAATTAAAATATATTTATTTTTAAATAAAATAACTAATTTATAATATTTTAAAAACAAAATATAAATTAAATGTGTATCGATTATATAAATAATAATATCTCATTAATTTAATTTTTTATATAAATTAATTATTTATTAAATATAAAATAATAAATTATTCTAATCAAATTATAAAATTTAAAATACTCTCAGAATAATCACAACAGGTCCCGCATTGCTTTGGGGCAGCAGGACAATCCTGGATATTTTTACGCGGTTTTATAGGACCTATTGCTATTTGTTTGGCATATATATGGAAAGTATTTGGTATTCATATAAATTGTAATTTATAGGTAAAATAAAAAAATAATTTTAAATTATAACAAAAGTCATAAAAATTTTAAAAAATTATAATTTATAACTAAAATTTATAGTGAAAAATTAAAAATTATTAGTAATAATTTTGCTAAGCACCTCATAGAAAATACAATCAACCCGTTTGGAATAATTTGTATATTCTTTTATATATATATATATATATATATATATTTTTAATTTAAAATATATGTTTTAATTATTTTAATGTGAAAAATTGGGAAAAAATGTTATGCTCAAAAATAAATTTTTTTATTAAAAACAAAAACAAAGAATATAAAATTTGACTTATTTTGATATTTTTAAAGATAAGACATACCAATTTTATAAACGAGAATACATTTTACATAAATATCAATAGACTTTTTACTTTTTAATTATTAATATTTTCGTATTAAAAATATATTTTGAGATAAAAAAAAGTTGAGTTTAAATGAGAGATGGATAATATCCCATTGGGAGGGTTGGACTAATTTGCTATCGGAGTAATTATTCGGTGCTCTTAAAGTATTGTATTGTAATATTACATAGTGTTTTTATTTAATATCGTATCAATAAATTTTAAGGTATAAACGAAAAACTATTAGGTACTCCTAAAGTACCATGTAAGTGATACTACAAGGTACCCTCGATAAATAAATTATGGTAACCTACATAACGTGGGTCACTCATTATCACTTAACCACCAAATAAATGTGAGCCATCATATCTTATTGTAAGATTTTTCGCTACTATATTAGATATGAGTACTACATAAACTTGTCAGATAATACTTCGAGAGCGCCTAATAATTATTCTGATAGAAATATCATAACTTATCTTTATTGGGTATTTAAAAAATAAAAAAAATAACTCATATTATATAAATTATAATTATTTATTAACTAAAAATACTACCTAATAATACTTACATAGTACTATAAAATTACTTAAAATTTGCCTCACTATCTTGCCACTTAAGAGGAGGGTTCCTAGCCGCCTAGCCGTGTTTATTCTCCCTAGCCGCCTAGCCGTGTTTATTCTCCCTAGCCGTGTTTATTAGTAAAAAATTGGTTTTGGGGCTATTGTGTACGCTACTTGGAAAGAGAGAAATAGTAGGAAATTTAATGGGCCTAAGAGGGGTGCTGGCTGTTGAAGCTGTTATTAGAGAAGTCTGTAATTTGGTCCGGGTACAGCTATGTCCTCCAAATTATTAAATGCTTTTGAAGTTTTATAGATAATATTATGTTACATTTTTTGCTAATAAATAATTATAATTTATATTATGTGATCATTAATTGTCTCTTAATTATTTAATAAAAGTGAATAATTATGTTCTAACTATAAATTTTGTTGCTACAATACTAAATATGAGTACTACATAAAATTACAAAATAGTACTCTAAAAGCACTAAATAATTACTGGTGAAGGCATGAACCCAAAATGCGTGGTTTTGTAAGGGAATGTGGAATTCTTAGCCTAAAATAATTTTTAGTCAACAGATGCTTTGTAACAGTTTGCTAGTTGTGTAAGTGCCTAAATTGGAGGAGTGTTATCCGCGAGGAAAGGCTTGGTGATGGGCGAGTTAATTGATGCAATGGTTTATTGTGTTTCCTACTGCCTAGCGATACGGAATGCATATGGCGGTCCTGTTATTTTTTAATGGTGTTCGGCTCTTTATTTCATTTTGATAGCCTACTTACGTGGGATGTTCATAACATGCTTCCTTCCCCTTACAGCTTATATAACGAAAATGTCTGGCCACTTTCCCATGCGGGGAATGCAGGAGTCTTGTTTTTCTTATTCACGAGGGATATGCATGGTTTTTGTCCCTCTTAAGGAGAATATGCATGGGTTTATAACAATTCAAATGTACCACTGACATAATAACTTAAATAATTAAAAATTTTAATAACACAATTCAAAATATTTAAACCAAATTATTAATAGTAACATATATTTTTTTTATACAGTAGATTTAGTTTCTATATCTCACTGATGTGGGATAGGGTGTTACAGTTTAGTTGGGTATTCTAATTGTTGGGACTTGCGGTGCAATGGGGTCTACTGTGTGTTGTTCGATCTGCTGCTTGTTACTTTTTGTTTGATGTGTGGTGATTACTGTCTCTTGTCAATACTTGATTTGTCTCTCGCTTCCTGACTCTTTTTTTAGTACTCTTATGGATGTTATAAATTGGGCACCAAGGACGAGTCTTGTTCTTTTGGAGGACTTAATATATACGTAAATTGTATAACTTGTTATATAAAATAGGTTTTTTGTACGGATATAGGTTATTTATCATGCAATTATTATGTAATGCATAATCCAACAGCTATAAACATGCTATGTTCAGTACATTGTGTAATACATGACAATTGGATCGATGCATTGCATAATAATTGTATGAAAAAAGATCCACATATACTTATACATGACCATGCATGCATGGAAGACAGTTTAGGTGCATTGGATCCTCTTATAGGCTCTAGATGTTTTTTGTAAGGGTTTGTCCTGTATATGCTCCTTGAAAAAATATATATCTTCTCTTCTTGTTTATAAAAAATAATTATTCAAAAAAAGTTTGTTTAAAATTAAAAAAGAAAATAATAAAAAATTGGATTTAAAATTAAAATATACGAGAATTTCGGTTCTAAATGAAGAGATACATGAAAGTTATTGAGATGTATCTTATATTACAAATGTCATCGTCATTCTTTTTTCTTGAAAAACGAGCGTGAGAAGAAAAGGAGAGTGTTTGGGATAGAGGGAAAAGAGAGTTTTGTTGGAGCTAAAATTATAAGTTTATAGGATATATTTGAAAAATGTGATTATAATATGCAAAAGTTATAGATATTTTGTTAAAATTATTAACTGATAATTTAAGTAGTAAAATTAGCATTTATTTATTTAGAATTAGAAATTATAAACAAAAAGTCATAAATACACTTATTTAAATTTTTATTATAAACTAAAAGTTAAAATACATATGCTGAAACAAACATTCTCTAACTGGTAAACAAAAAGTCACAAACATGCTTGTTTTGATCATTTGTCATATTTTTATCTTTTTCCAATTCTTTCATATTTTATTTAATTTTTTTCCTCATTAATTTTTTTGAAAAGAGGAACTCAAAAAGTAATATTTTCATTTGAAAATAAGAAATTCAGTAAATACAAAAAATGAATAAAAATATGACTTATTGACTTATTTTTAGTTTTTTATTTTTTAATTTTCTTATTGGTATCGACAAAGAATTCCAAAATGTAAAATACCTTAATCAAATAAAAAACAAATTGATAAAAATAAATACAATAAAATAATTTAAGAAGCCATTTATCTCAAACGAACACTAAGGCCCTGTTTGGGCTAAATGCCTAAAATGTTGTTTTTTTCTGTTTTTTTATAACTTTTTTCATTTTTTGGTTTATTTTTTTTATTTTCTTCGAATCGTCTTGATGAGATAAACCTAAAAAGTAAAAAAAAAAAATTCCATTAGAGACGAAAATAGCAACATAAGATTTTGGTTTATTGACTTATTTCGGATTATATTTGTCTTTTCTATTTTTTTTTATAATTTGATGAATTGTTTTTACTTTTCTGACTCATATTAATAAAAGAATTCAAAAAATATAATAATTTAATTAAATAATAATAAAAATTTACTAAAAAAAAATAAATTAAATTAAATAAGCAGATAAGCAAGTATCCCAAGCAGGGCTTAAGCACTTATTTGGAATAATGTTTCAAGAGAACAATCAATATGTATATTTTGTTTATTTTATTTTTAGTAATTTTTATTATTTAATGAGAAGTTTTTTACTTCTTAAAATGCTCTCATTTTGAAAAAAAATGTTTATTTTTATTTTAGTATTTTTCAACTTTTAGAAAAAATTTATTTTCTTAATTTCTATTAAAATGGGAAAAATAAAATAGTTAACTAGCAAATAAATATAAAAATAAGTAAATATTCGTTTTTTTTATTACCACTTAATCCTAAAATTATTCTATGTGATTAATGTTTTTTTTTTCTTCGAATCATCTGTGGACCTTATCACCATATTTAGACTACTATGGCCATATTTGGGGTGGTGGACAAGAAGGTCAGATTGAAAAAGTAATTCAAAGCATGTCATAATTCCGTATTTATTTTCTTAAAAACTCATTCAAACTATTTATTTGGCAGAACTTGTTATCTCACAAACAAATGATAACCAAGTGAGAGAGAGAGTTCTCATAATTTACAGTAACAAAGTTCTCATTTTTGTGTTAACAATACAATTTTTGTAGTATTACAGAGTTAGTATAAGAGAAGATGAGAAAAAAAAAATGCAATAAAATGAAAAAAAAATTGAAAAAAATAATCACTGGCAATTTTCGTCTGAATGGGTGTCTACGGTTTTCAACAGAGCGATTTATATTTTTTAATAGAGCAATTTACGTTAGACGGGAATCCAAATGAGATGAAAAAATTAGAGCAACGCAAATTTTAAAAATTAAGTCAGAAATAGAAGCTTATTAAAAGGATGC
>JAOTRH010127543.1:0-14450 GCA_034768845.1 Heliamphora exappendiculata
GTACGTTTTCAAGGACAGAATTTGAGTGAGAGGTTTTGAGAGTGAAGCTCTGCCGAGTCGCCGAGCAATTCCGAGCCCCGACGTCGAAGCTCTATCGAAATACCGAGATTCGAGCCTTTTAACTCCTACATTACCAGCCTTGCTTGGATCACCAACCGAGGATTAGTTCATTGAAGTATATTCCCAACTTGAGAATTCTCCGGCAATCTAGTTATCTCGTTTGGATCCCCGATCCTTCTAACCCCATTCATTCCCTTTTGGAGTGATCGGGTTAAAATTCAATTTCAATTCACATTTTTCTTTCATTTATATTGTTAATTCTATTTAATTTCGTTATCTTTTTTAACTGTTTAGTTACTAATTTTCTCACCCTCACACTTAACACATTGTAATTTTTTATTTGCATTCATTATATTAGTGCTAATGTATCTTAGCAATTACAACTTATTAATATTGTTAATTGTTATCATAATGTACTTATATTTATGTGAATGTAGTTGCCAATACTACGTTCACATTTAAATTAAATAGTTGTGCTTTTCTTTGTTAATTAGTTTAATTTCATATACTTATTTTCTTTCTACGTTAGTCCAACATCCTTTTATTTTGTTAATATTAGTTTAAGATTCTCTTATTAGTATTTATTTTATTTTTCATTTTATTTTAGCAATGTAATTTTTCTTTCTAACATTTCTTTTCTTTTTCTTTTCTTGTAGCTTTATTTTCCTTTTTAATATCCCACTTAATTTCTTTAATGCTAATGCTCCTCTTTATTTTCTTTTTTAGCTTAAATGTTTCTTTTCTTAGCTATTACTTTTCATTTTTTTTTATTTTCTCTCAATATTGGTGTAAATTTTTTTTTCTAGCATTTTATTTTCCTTCATTAGTTTTGAATTTTCTTTTGATATCCCAATTTATTTTCTTTTTATTTTTTTTTAAAATGTTGGTATTTGTTTTTCTTATAAAGCTCCATTTTCTTTCTTTCTTTTTTTTAAGTACTTATTTTATTTTGATTTTTCTTTCATTTTCATTAAGATCCAAAAATCACAAAAAGTCACTTAAACTTATTTTCCTAGTAGTTTAATTCTCTTCTGTTCTCTTATTTTCTTTCTTAAAGTATAAAATATAAATAGTTTGTTTCTCTTTCAGTAGTATTTTCTAAACCTTATCATACGGCCTCTTTTTTTTTTATTATAAATTTTCTCTTTATTTTTTTTTCTTCTCAAACTCTCTTTTGTTAAAACACCTTTATTCTTGTTTCCTTTGTTAATAGACTTTTTTTCTTTTAAAAAATATAGAATTGTTGTACATCTTTCATTTTAAAGTACTTATCATGTTCATGTTGCTCTTTCTAATTGAATGTTTGTAAAATACATGTTTTGATTATTTTCTTTGAATTCATGTTTAGAATATTTTAGTTTATATTTTGTAACAAATTATGTTTAGGTAATTTTTAACAACCCTTTGTATATTTTTACTCTTTTATTCAAATCATGCTAATTTAAGTTATCTTTGTGAAATCGCATGTGGGAGTATTTCATGTATCATTTAGTTAGAAATTGCAAGCCGTAGGACTTAAGATTTTTATTTTGATATTTTCTTTATTTGGCATTCTATATACGTATATTATGTCTTTTTCATATTTGATTTTAGATGTTTCATCTTTACCTCTATTTTCTTTATTTGCATGCATTTGAGAAATTCTATTAAAGAACCAATGATGATTAGTAGAGGCAAACCTTATGGTTGGGCGAACGGGATGCCTAACATCTTTCGCGATTTGTACCTTAACCCCCCGAACCATCTTTCTCTGGTTTACGTTTTCAATATCAGTAGCCATTTTTATTTTTCTTAATTTTTCTCAAAAACTAAATGGCGACTCCATTTTCAACAAAAAGGAGTTTTCAAAATTTAATTTTCAAGGTGTTAAAATATTTTTCGAATATCTTTGAATTCCCTTATTTTTGAACCGTTTTCAAAACCCCTAAATTCCAATGCCACACATACGCACATTACTTTACTTATGATGGGTTGGGCCTTCGTGTCCTGTGGTTTACACTTTTGATTATTATAGATGCCTTATTGTTATTATACTATGAAAATTATTTTTGAAACCTTAGACTCATATTATACATTATGATATAATTCATGGGTTGTGATCCTGCCATATAAACTACTTTTCTTGTTGCGAGTTGCTAATAGGTTTGTAACTACAGTTTAGGACATGCTGGCAAAATGGGGACAGGCTGTCAAAATTTCTACATAAAAAAATTCGTGGCCGTGAGAAATTATCTTGCAGCCGTGGGTTTTGGATATGGCGGCCTGAACATTTATGTATAAAAGTTCACGGCATGGATAATAGGATATCATGGTAGTAAGGTTTGGGAGGAAAACATGACGGCCGTGAGAAGAGAAGTCGACGAATGTTAGAAAAAGGAGGTGACCGTGACAAAAGTTTTTGGCATGAAACTTTGAGCAGATTCTGTGGGTTCCCTCCATTTCTGGATCTATAAAAGGGGTAACTGTTCCAGACCCCACTGTTCTGGATATTTTGTACTTTCTTTGTATTCTTCATGACCCACTCTTATAACAACTCTCTGTTGGCTTGAATGAGCGACTTTTCTCCAGTTGAGAGCAAAAACTTCCTCAACTTTGGTCTGGATGCGTTGTTCTCTTTTTGAACCCTGAGGGTTGATTGGCATCTTCTACGAGGAGCAGCCTAGTTATGGAACCCCGAGGTACATGTATTCCATTTCGATGTCGAGGTGTTATGTCCGATAGTAGAGGACTTTTCGGCCATTCTAGAGATTTTGGGCCGAGAAGAGGTCATAGTTCCTACGACTTTCTAGAGTCATAGGGACAGGTTGATGCAAATATGTGGTTATTCCAGGCGTGAGGCTTCTCTCACTACCCACGATAGATTTCTCGATGTGACACGGGTCGTGGACCGCTTCGGGGCTTGGGGATCTCTTGGAGACTTATCTTTTTAGCTTCAGCGCCGGTATGCTCTTTGCATCTGTCTCCTGGCTCATTTCCTCTTGGGACCCTCAGACGTGCGGGTTAGCTATTCCTTGGTAGATGTGGTTCATCAGATTCACGAGGGCCAGGATCCTGTCCCGTTAGTTTTTGCCGAGACGCTCATTGGGCTTGATGCAGTTTATACTAAGAGTGCCCCTTACTTCGCCGGTAGTGCTCTCCTACTACAAGTAGTCTCTCAATTCTCCCTTTTCTATATTCCTCTCAAAAATTTTCACTCAACTCCCCATTTTTGTGTGTTTTCTCTTGAATTTTTCCACTCAGCTCTCCTTTTTCTTTGTTTCTCTCTGATTTGGATGATGGAGAAAATGAATCTGCTGGAGAAGCCCGTATCTAACAGCTACAGCGTGAAATCCTTCACTCGTCGTCAAGTTTATCACCTGTGCTCCATCGAGGCTACTTGGAAGGATTACCTGAGTTCTCTGACCGGGGATGACATCTCCTGGCTACTGCGACTGTGGGTCACTTGGGGGTTCTGTTGGTCGACTTGAAGCTGACCATTTTCTGTCATCCTTATAGCATTCTTCGTCAGTTCGGACATACTCAGATTTGCCCCGAGACTGCTGTGAGTCATCTGTATAGTTTTCTACATTGGGCCTCCTTCTTGGGTTAGTATCAGCGGGCTTAGTCTTCTCGACTAAGGATACCGGTTGGCAAGGATTTTGAGAGCGGGCTTTCTGAGAGTTACAAGGCTTGGCTAAAAATAGAGATAGAGCGTAGGGTAGGACAGGGAGGAGATGCAAAGAGGAGAAGGATTTGACTTTGCTTTGTTTGTACCTCAACATTTTATTTTCTTTCTCTCTAAATTTCTTAGGACGAGGTCTTGTGGTGAGCCTTTCATACTTTTGAGAACTGTATTGGTAAAACTCATTAATGAAAGTTTCTCCACTTCTGGTTTATGGTGTCCTTTAAAACTGTTCTTTAGATTTTCGTTCTTGCAATATAACCATTTTATTAGAAAAACTTAAAATAAGTTCTTACATTGATCCTACTACTTGAAATATGGTTGCAAGGGGGGAATTTCAAATGAAGGTTTAGGCCGAACTTTTGACAGCAGCTACCTACATATCCCAAAAAAAGGAAAATCAGGCCATAATGTAGTTCGAGGCTAGAGTTACACTCGAGTATTGATGCTCTCCTTTTGCGGGCTTCCTCTCAGGGGTAGAGCTTTTTGTGCTGGTTTGAGTTGATGGGTGTAGAGAAAATATTTTCGTCCAGATCCATAGGATGGCAGTGCTTCCTAACATCAAGGTTTTGATGATATAGGGTCTGACCCAATTAGGTTTGAACTTGCCTCTTGGATCAAAGATTGGAGTGCTGATCTCTTTGAGGACTAAGTCACCTTCCTTCAAGTTCTAACACTTAACCTTCTTGTTAAATGCTCGAGCTATCCTTCTCTGATATCCTTTAACGTGAAATAGGGCTCTAAGTCTCCTTTTATCAAACAGGAGTAACTCTTCGAATCTGTCCCTCTACCATTCTGACTCGAGAATATCACTTTCAGCCATTATTCTTAGAGACGGGATCTCCAATTCTATAGGTAGAATTGCTTCCATTTCGTAGACCAAAGCATAGGGTGTTGCTCCAGTAGAAATTCTAATCGATGTTTGATATTCCCAAAGCGCAAATGGCAACTTTTTCGGCCAATCGTTGCTACCCTCTATCATTTCCTGTAGGATCTTCTTTACATTCTTATTTGTAGCCTCCATGGCGGCATTGGTTTGTGGTTAGTATGGCAAAAATTTGTGGCTGACAATACAATACTCTTCCAAGAGATCTAGAACTTCTCATTGAAAGTGGAAACCGTTGTCAAAAATTATTTCATGTGAAACTCCGTACCGAAAGATGAGATTTTTCTTGATGAATCTGGATACTTGAAAGGCCATCAGGACTGAGTAAGAGGCAGCTTCGACCCTTTTTATGAAGTAATCAATCGAAACAAGAATAAACTCGTGCCCATTCGATGCCTTGGGTGTAGCCTTCCCTATCACGTCGATTTCCAAATTGAGAACGGCTAGGATGTGGTCATGTTATAAAGCTAAGACGATGGTATATGCATGAGGTTTGCGTGGATTTGGTATTTTCGGTATCTCTGGACAAACTGGTGGTAGTTTGTTTCCATTGTCATCTAAAAATATCTTTGGCATAGGATCTTTTTTGCTAGCATCATCCCACTCATGTGAGGTATGCAAACTCCTCTATGAATCTCTCTCATCAACTCGCATCCCTCTTCTGTGTCGACGCAAAGCTTATTGACTGCTTAATATCCTCTTTTGTACAGTTTACCTCTACAGATTATAAATTGCGCGGCGAGTCTTCTGATAGCTCTATGATCCTTTTTATTAGCTCGGCTAAGATATTCTCCCTTCTCGAGGAAATTTCAAATGTTGTGATACCATGGTAGCCCATCATTGGTTTTTCGGGTAACGGCGATATTGCTAATCGCATGTGTATCCCTCTGTTGAATCTCCAAAGGCCTCATCCTTACCCCAGGTGGTATGTCTGTCATTGACATCAGAGTGGCCAAGGCATCGGCGAACTTGTCCTACAGTCTCAGAACAAGGGCAAACACCATGCTTTCAAAGAAGGAAATCGTTATTTCAAGCTCTTAGTGGTACTAAACTAGCTTTTCTTCTTTAATCTTCCATTCTCCATTTGCCTGAGATACAACCAAAGTTGAGTCTCCTATAACCTCCAACTTTCTTGTCCCTAGTTCCAAGGCTAATTCTAACCCGACTAAGAAAGGTTCGTACTGAGCCTGATTGTTAGTAACCTCAAAACTCAACTTGAATGCCAAAGGGATATGGGAGTCATCGAGGGCGATGAGGAGTATCCCTATCCCCTATCCGCAATGGTTCGAGGCTCCATCAAAATAAAGGGTCCACAGATCCTTCTCAATCTTCAGCACTTGCTCATCGAGAAACTCAAAGTCAGGCTCTTCTTCTCAGTTGACAGGTTGGTTGGCCAAAAACTCTGCAACGAATCTCCCATTAACCGACTTTCTCGTGACATACTACAAATCAAATTTAGGCAGCATGGGTAACTAACGACCTAACTTTCTCGTTAGCGCTGGTTTTCGAAGAGGTATTTAAGCAGATCCATCATTGAGATTAGAACAACTTGGTATGCTGGCATGTAATGACGTAACTTCTTGTATGCCCAGATTAGCACCCAGCAAGTCTTTTCCAAAGGTGTGTACCGTCGTTCGCATTCGGTCATTTTCCTACTCAAGAAATGACAACACTTTCAACCTTGGATTCGTCTTCCTGTGCAAGCATGCACTCCATTGCTGAATCAGTCACTAATAGGTATAGTATCAATGGATTGCCGGGTTCTAATGGCGACAAAATAGGAGGATTTTGCAGATAGGTCCATATGGCATTGAAGGAGTCTTGACATTGCTGATCCCATTGTAACTTGGTCCCTTTCTTTAAAAGCCAGAATAGAGGTTCGCAGGTTGTGGTCAGTTTGGCGATAAATCGGCTGATGAACTGAATTTTTCTTAAATACTCCTTACGTCATTTTCGATTCTTGGAGTGGGCATTTTGAGGATGGCTTTGATCTTCGACAGGTCTACCTCTATACATCGCTGTGTGATCATGAATCCGAGCATCATCCCCGCTGTAACTTTGAAGGAACACTTCTATGGGTTCAAGCGTATTCTATACTTTCTGATATGCTGGAAGAACTTTCTTAGTGTGACGACAAGCCCTTCTCGGGTTTTAGACTTCACGATCATCTCATCCACATATGCTTCTACTTCCTTGTGTATTATGTCGTGCAATAACGTGGTTGCAGCCATTTGGTAGGTCGCTCCTGTATTTTTCAATCTGAACGGCATAACCCTATAACAATAGGTGCCCTAAGGTGTCGTGAAGATTGTCTTCTCTCGGTCTTTTGGAGCCATCAAAATTGGATTGCACCCTGAGAACTCATCTATGAAAGACAAGAGCGCATTCTTGCTGGTGTTGTCTATTAATACGTCTATGTGGGGGAAAGAGAAGTAGTCCTTGGGACTGGCCTTGTTGAGATCCCTAAAGTCGACACATACTCGGATCATTTCATCTTTCTTTGGTACCAGGACGATGTTGGCAACCCACTTCAGATACTCCATAACCATGAGAAATTCGACATCTATCTGCTTAGTAACTTCTTTCTTGATCTTGAGCGCCCAATCTTGCTTGATCCTTCTGAGCTTTTTCTTGACAGGTTTGGCATCGAAAAAAAGAGAGATTTTGTGTTGTACGATATCAAGGTCTATGCCGGGCATATTTTCATAAGACCATGCAAAAACATCTTTAAATTATTTTAATAAAAAGATTAATTGTTTACGTTCATCTAAAGACGGCGTGGAACCACCCGAAACCATTTGTGAATTTTTATCATTATTAAGATTTATTAAAACAGTTTTTTTGATTATTGATCTAGCTCGCATTTCTTCTTCCTTTTTGATTAAAAGTTTAATTCTTGGGAGATATCCTCCCCAAATTCATTAAAATTCAGAATCAAGACAAAATATTTGAGACACAGCAAAGTAAGCAAATTCCAATTTCATTTCATTGATATCAAGAGGGGTTACAACCTGAGACTTAGGACAAAAAGGTGCTCGTGATGCTAATAGACGTATTCCCGGTGGACTCACAGTTACAGACATTGTTCATAGACTCGGTGAAAACAAATTCAACAGACTCGAACTTCAACTCACTTTTTACATCATGCATAAGAAAAGACTCAAAAAATTACCTCTTTTTCATTTTAGTAGAATCTATGATAAGTGTGGTGTGGTCCACAGGCACATCAGCTTCCGTCATCAGCATGTCTTTATCTTCATCATTGCCTATACGTAGCTGGGCCATCTCTTCATCGAAGAAAAAACTTAGATATCTTTCCTCGCAATGAACCAGCCAGTCTGTCGGTACTTTCTCGGTGAATCCCATCTGCCATATTTCTGCTTCTCTCTCATCATCGGACAATTGAAGGCCAAAAAAGATCTCCAGCCTCAGCAGCTTTTATTTAGTCTTTTCCTCTATCCACGGTTCGGGAACTCCATAATAGGAGAAATCATCACCTTCATTAATAAAACAACCATTAAGCGTTGGCCCGTATTTCCCTATCTTTTCTTCTTCCATCTTTGTCCCGTACCTTGGTTCATACCCATTGCGATTGTGATGCACAGGAATTGGTTCTGAAATCCCCTGTAGGTGCTTGCCCAGTTCCATCCCTGGAAAATATGAGATTGCCTTCATCATTGCTATAACCCTCGGGTTCACATAGTTTTCCTCTTCGTTCATTAGAACTTGGATAACTTTTATCTCATCAAAGTCGCACTCATTTAGAATGAGGTCTTCTTCCCCTTGCTGAATCTCGAGTGGCGGGGTAGTGTCATTGATCGGGGTCGGCAAGCCAGATTTGTTCGGAATTGTAACAGTCACTCCTTCCTTGATTAGCTTCACCATTTGGTGCAGGGTTGACGGAACTGCTCTAACCGTCGGATTATGTAGCCACGGTCTTCCCAGTAGAAGATTAAATGAGGCTGGCATATCAAGAACATGGAATTCCACCTCATTTTCTAATGTCCCTACTATCACAGCGAAGGTTACCAATCCTAACACATCTCTTCTTACGTTGTCGTATGCACGTATTCCTTGCGCGCTTGGTTTGAAGTCTTGCATCTTCAGTCCCGAACAGTAAGTAGTTTGCAGTGGGCATACATTGAGAGCTGAGCCGTTGTTAACCATGACAACTGAATCCCATTTTCCCAAACACTGGGTGGTTAAGTGCAAGGGTTTGTTGTGAGATGGTCCCATGGTGGGAAAGTCTTTGTCACTGAAAGTGATAACATTGGTCTGCTTCTCGGGCATAAGCATTCCGACCAACTGATCGGGAGATACATCAATTGGGATGCCCACACTGTTCAAAGCTTTTAAGATGGCCTGTCGGTGCTTATGGGCCGCCACAAGTAACCCCCAGATGCTCACATTGGCTTGCATCTTCTTAAGTTATTTCATGACTACGTCCTCTTCTTCATTGTTCTGCTTTTCTATTTGCTTCCTTGGCTCTTCTATGCCCCTACTTGGTTTCCCCTTTTCTAGCTATGCGGGCTAAAAATGTCTCTCGCTCCTTGTCAGATGCTTTATCTACTCTTCGGGCTCCTACAGTCCTTTAAACTGGTCAACCACTTCTCGAATCTCGATCACCGGACACCCTTTCTCTTGGAAAGCCCAAAAATTGTCTACTCTTGCTTTCTCTCCATTGTCTCCTTCATCTCCCCAGAAATCTTCCCTCAATTCCCATTACTTTTTGCAAAAACCAATTAGACTCTTCATCGATAATGGCCTCTAGCTCAAAGAGTTGCGGCGGCGATACCTCGTCAAACGAGTCTTCATAATCGTATGGTGGCGGAGGGCCCTAGGGCTCCCACGGGCCTTTATGGTCACATGGCTTTTTGACTATCGGGTGCCATTCTGGTACATCCTCTCCTTCATAGTATTTTACGTCCATGAACTCCTGCTCTATCTCTTCTAACTCCCACTTGTCGTTCTCTTCTTGGTAATCCACTTCGAGAGAGCATGAGATTGGTCCCTCGGTAGAGGTGTTCTCAGCTTCGGTTCATGAAGAGGAACAATGCATACGGAAGGGTCAAATACAGGACTTGTAGTTCCCAACAAATTCACTTGGGGTGAATTCTCCTATTTTTCTTTCTGCTCCTTCTTCTTCTCAGTTTTCATACTGGCTGGTAGATTTTCTTTTTGATTACTCTCGCTGTCAACCTCCTTTCCCTTTGAGGACTCTCCGATTTTTTATACTGTTTTCCCTGTTTCTTTTGTTCTAAAACTCGAGTTGGCTTTCCCGTACCAAGATGCCCCTCGGTGCGAGGTTGTATCGTCGCTCGGGACAGTCAAGGCATGCCATTTGATGTCGATTCTTGCTTCCTCCAAATCGCCTAATGCCTCAAGGAGGGCTAAATCTTCCCACAGTCGTCTGATTTCTTCATCTTCCTCATCATTACCGTTAACAGGGGGAGGAACTTCCTCTTCGTAAACGATAAAGATCGAGAAATTAGCAAAACCATCGTTTATCAGATCCTGAATAAGGTCGTTGAGCAGCAATACCTCTGGATCGGATGGCAGAATTAAAATTAGCTTCGCTTCTGTTGCGGAGTCTATAAATTTTGTGGGATCAAATCCTTTCGACTCTCTTTCAACAGCATTCACATTTTGTTGGTTTGCTTGGTTCGGCCGAGGGTTGGTGGTAACATTCGATTTCTAAGCGACAGTCGGTGGTGGAATCACCTTGTTGTCTATCAAGTCCTGAATCTCGTGCCGGAATCTCATGCAATTGTTGGTTAAATGACCGTGCCCCTAGTGGAAGGCGCAGTACTAGGTATGATTATATCTAGACGGTAGAAGGGTTTGAAGGCGGGGTCAGCTCCAAAGGTTTTAGAAGACCCCTTTTAATCAGACGGCTCAGGATGGATTTTAAAGGTACAGTGAGTTCGGTGAAGGTTTTCTTTTGGTTTCGGGGTTTATTTTGGGTAGCTGGCTAAACAGACGGGTTGGCTTGATTCGGTTTGGGATTCAGTAACTTCACTTCATAGCTTTGGTTCACGGCATTGGTGGCATTATTTGGATTATTGGCATACGGGTTTCGAATCGTTCTTCGACTCGGTTCTTCCTTCTCAATATCCCCAGACTGTAGTGCGTCTGTTGGAGGCAAACTGCGCAGATCATTGATTTGTAAATAGTTTTTTGAAAAAATAAAACTGAACGGGCAATCGCCAAAATAGGCTCCAGATAAAAACCTTTTGATGCCGAACGATCAAAATAAAAACTCGTGCCACCACAGTTAATTCAGATGAATACCTTTTGGTCGATTCTTTAATTACAAATTTTGATTTCCTGAGTTGAAACTCAAGTAAGACCTTCTACTGTATTCCTAATGCGATTCCCGAACGTAGTGTGGTCTACGATCCTTCGAGAACTGAAACCCGCAGAACATGAACAATTTTAGTCTTGAAAGACAATTTATAAATTTGGTCCAGCCTACCCGCATATTTATAGAACTACAGCAGGGACCTGTGGAGTAATTATGACATAGACTTCTAGAGTAACACAAATACCCATCCAGTAATTTTCACAAATATGCAAACCTCTCAGCGGTTTCTATAATTATGAAAACCTTGCAGCGATTTTTGCAATTTTTATAAAACACTAAATTACAGTTCACACCACTAAAAAACTATAACTGCACTCTCAGCCATAATGTCAAGACCAATTTGCATTGAGCTCTTGTTATTAAATGCTTAACTCATCTCTCCACGTTAAGATTCTTGATACCCGCCAATTAAATTTAATTACTAACAATTTAATTTAATCGGCATTTTTAAAATTTCTTAAACTCTTTCTCTTAACTTATTTGGCTGCAAAATAATTAAATTCACCTGTAGGGTTTGACTCAGTCAAAACTTATAAGCTTCTTTAAGGGGGCATCGTCAATCCCGAACAATCGGGACGTGGATTCCGTTAATAATTAATATTCACCATATAATTAATACCTCTGTCCAACTCACCAGAACTATAGACCCATAAAAGATCGCACCATCTAATAAATCAAAACAACGAATATTAAATATACACAAATAATAATTATTTTGGAATTAAGAGTATAAGCACTCATAACTTAACCTTAGGATTCAGAGTATAAGCACTTATAATAACCTTGAGGAGTATCCCTATCCCGTATCCGCATTGGTTCGAGGCTCCATCAAAATAAAGGGTTCACAGATCCTTCTCAATCTTTAGCATTTGCTCATCGAGAAACTCAAAGTCGGGCTTTGCTTCTCAGTTGATAGGGTGGTTGGCCAAACACTCTGCAATGGATCTTCCTTTAACTGACTTCCTCATGACATACTGAAAATCGAATTTAACCAGCATGAGTAGCCAACGAGCCAACTTTCCAGTTAGCGCTGGTTTTCAAAGAGATATTTGAGCGGATCCATCCTTGAGATTAGAACAACTTGGTATGCCAGCATGTAATGACGTAACTTTTTGTATGCCCAAATTAGCGCCTAGCAAGTCTTCTCCAAAGGTGTGTACCGTCATTCGCATTCGGTCATTTTCCTACTCAAGTAATAGACAACACTTTCTACCTTGGCTTCATCTTCCTGTGCAAGCATGCACCCTATTACTGAATTAGTTACTGATAGGTATAGTATCAATGGATAGCCGGGCTCTAGTGGCGACAAAACAGGAGAATTTTGCAGATAGTTCCATATGGCATTGAAGGCATCTTGACATTGCTGATCCCATTGAAACTTAGTTCCTTTTTTTAAAAGGCAGAATAGAGGTTCACAGGTCATGGTTAGTTTGGCGATAAATCGACTGGTGAACTTAATTTTGCTTAAAAACTCCTTACGTCATTTTCAGTTCTTGGAGAGGGCATTTCGAGGACGGTTTGATCATCGACGAGTCTACCTCTATACCTCGCTGTGTGATAATGAATTCGAGCATCTTTCCCGCTGTAACTCTAAAGGAACACTTCTGTGGGTTCAAGCGTATTCTGTACTTTCTAATATGCTCGAAGAACGTTTTTAGTGCGACGACGTGCCCTTCTTGGGTTTTAGACTTCACGATCATGTCATCCACATATGCTTCTACTTCCTTGTGTATTATGTCGTGCAATAACGTGGTTGCAGCCCTTTGGTAGGTCGCTCCTGTATTTTTCAATCCGAACGGTATAACCCTATAACAATAGGTGCCCCAAGGTGCTTACCCAGTTCCATCCCTGGAAAATAGGACATTGCCTTCATCATTGCTACAACCCTCGGGTTCACATAGTTTTCCTCCTCGTTTATTTGAACTTGGATAACTTTAATCTCATTAAAGTTGAACTCATTTAGAATGAGGTCTTCTTCCCCATGCTGAATCACGAGTAGCGGGGTAGTGTCATTGATCGGGGTCGGCAAGCCAGATTCGTCCCGAATAGTGACAGTCACTCCTTCATTGATTAGTTTCACCTTTTAGTGCAGGGTTGACGGAACTGCTCTAACCGTCGGATCATGTAGCAATGGTGTTCCAAGTAGCAGATTAAATGAGGTTGGCATATCAAGAACATGGAATTCCACCTCACTTTCTATTGTCCCTACTATCACAGTGAAGGTCACCAATCCCAACACGTCTCTTCTTGTGTTGTCGTATGCACGTACTCCTTGCGCACTTGGTTTGAACTCTTGCATATTCAGTCCCAAACAGTAAGCAGTTTGCAGTGGGCATACATTTAGAGCTGAGCCATTGTCAACCAAGATGACTGACACCCATTTTCCCAAACATTGGATGGTTAAGTGCAACGGTTTGTTGAGAGATGGTCCCTCGGTGGGAATGTCTTTGTCACTGAAAGTGATAACATTGGTCTTCTTCTCAGGTTAAGCTTTCTGACCAACTAATCGAGGGATACGTCAATCGGGATGTCCACACTGTTCAAAACTTTCAAGACGGCCTGTCGGTGCTTATGGATCGCCACAAGTAACCCCCAGATGCTCACATTGGCTTACTTCTTCTTAAGTTTCTTCAAGACCACATCCTCTTCTTCATTACTCTACTTTTCTATTTGCTTCCTTGGCACTTCTATGCCCCTACTTGGTTGCCCCTTCTCTAGCTGTACGGGCTTAAAATGTCTCTCGCTCCTTGTCAAATGCTTTATCTGCTCTTCGGGCTCCTATAGTCCTTCGAAATGGTCAACCACTTGTCGAATCACGACCACCGGACACCCTTTCTCTTGGAAAGCCCAAACATTGTCTACTCTAGCTTTCTCTCCATTGTCTCCTTCATCTCCCTAGAAATCTTCCTCAATTCCCATTACGTTTTTGTTGGATGCAAAACTACCAACATCATTATTTTTGAAAACGATTTTTGGTAAAAAATTACCTGGACGGGCAAACGCCGAAAAGGGCTCCAGATAAAACTTTTGACGTTGAACGATCAAAATAAAATCCGTGCAACCAAAGTTAATTTAGAAGAATACCTTTTGTCGATTGATTCTTCAACTACGATTTGATTCCGAGTTGAAGTTACTGTCAGATCTTTGACCGTATTTTCTTATGCGATCCTCGAACGTAGTGTGGGCTACGGACTATTGAGATCTCGTACCGGCAGAACCCATATATATTTAATCTTGACAGACAAAATATATATTATGATATGGTGAGATACCAAACTAGTTCAGTCTACCCGCATAAATATAAGGTTATAGTAGGGACCTGGGGAGTAATTATGAGTAAGACTTCCAGTGGAATACAGTCAACTACTAGCAGTTTATGTAATTATGGAAAGACGTTGCTGCTTTTGTAATTTTCATAAAATACTGAATTACAGTTCACACCACTAAAGAACTATAATTGCACTCTGACCCATAATCTC
>JAOTRH010127554.1:0-14450 GCA_034768845.1 Heliamphora exappendiculata
GGAGTTTTTTCTTCCATTGAGATTCAAAAAAATCCTATGAAATAAAAATTAAGATATTTTTACCAGGCTTCCTTCTTTGTCTTCTAAATTATATATATATATATATACATATTTTGATATAAGCTTTTTGCTTTTCTAATTCCTTGCAAATAGATGTTAAAAAATATAGATTATTTATCAATTTTTAAAAAATGTTAACAATGTTTTATGTCATTTTTTGTTTTGTATTTTGATAATTTTTTAATCTTTTTTACCTTTTAATTAGAGAAATCTTGAAAAGGGAAAAAATGAGACTTTTTGGCAAAAGTTCAAATACCAATTGATATTTAAGGATTGATTATATTTAACTTTAAAAAAAAATCTCACGATATTAATATTTACAAAAAATATTCATAAATTACATATTTAAAAGATTTTATTGACCAAATTTCTTCTTAAACAGGAATAAAAAAGTTTTACTCCAAAAATCTCGCCCAAAATCTCTTTCAAAATCTCGCGCCATGCCACCACAATCCTAGCTTTGTCGCCATCATCATCTTCTGTCGTCGTCATTAACACTGACGTCGTCGTCGTCCTCTCTCGCCATTACGGTCATCGTCCATCGTCGTTGCCGTCATCATTCCTCACCATCACCATTAACGACCATTAAAACCTCACCTTCGCCATCACCATTACTACTCTACACCAAGTGTGTTACAGAATATCTAATTGATACATTTATCAGTTAAGGTGTCATAGTAAAGATATAACTGATAAATGTATCAATTAGATATATTAAGATAAACTAAACCAAACCAAATCAAATTAAGTTTTTGTCCCAATCAATTGAGTTTGGCTACATGAATCATTTTACGTCATTCTATTATATTAAGAGCCATATTTTCGGTTAGTTTTAATAGGTTCATATTTTTTCTTAATACGGCATCCCATGTCAATTTAGGTCTACCCAGTTTTTATTTCTCACATTTTGTCGCCTTTTCTAACTATTGTATCAACTGGTTTACGTTGCATATGTTCAAACTACCTTAATATATTTTCTCTCAATTTATTCCCAATTGGTGCAACCCCTATCATTTCATGAATCTTTTTATTCATAATTTTATCTTTTCAAATTTTAGTACACATCTACTTTAACATTATCATCTCCGCAATAATCATCTTATTTATGTGATCTTTCTTAACAGCCTAACATTCTGTCTCATATAAAATCGTTGGTCTAATAGTTGTCCTATAAAATTTTTCTTTTAGTCTTTTAGGTATTTGTCGATCACATAAAACTCCAGAAGCACTCATCCACTTGAGCCAACCAATTTTAATTTTATGAGTTACATCATTTGCAACCTCTCCATCTTTATTAATAGTCGAACCTAGATAACGAAAATAATCACTCTTAGGTATCTCTTGATTTTGAATATTTATTTTTTCACCATTCATACTCCTATTACTACTAAAATTAAATTTCATATATTCAGTTTTGTTTTTACTTATTCGAAACACTTTTGATTCCAAAGCTTCCTTCTACGTTTTTAATTTAGCGTTAACCCCACTCCTAGTCTCATCTACTAAAATAATATTATCAGTAAATAACATACACCATGAGACATCTTCTTGAATATGTTTAATCAATTCATCCGTAACGAAGGTAAAGAGATACGGACTCAAAGTCGATCCTTTGTATAATTCTACTGTAATTGAGAATTCACTTGTTTCACTTGCAGGTGATTAAATTATCATGACGACTCCATCATACATGCCTCTTATCACATCAATGTAAACCTTTGTCACTCTCTTTCTTTCCAATGCCCACCATATAATATCTCTAGGCACTCTATCATAAGCTTTTTCTAAGTTTATAAAAAATCATATGGAGATCTTTTTTTTTTTCCTATACTTCTCTATTAATTTTCTTAGTAAGTAGATTGCTTCAATAGTTAACCTACCAAGCATAAATCCAAATTGATTTTGTGACACAAATATGTTAAGATAGAACTAATAAATTTATCAGTTACTACTTTGCACAAAGTGTGTTGTAAAGTATTTAATTGATACATTTATCAGTTCAGATACCACAACATAGATATAACTGATAAATTATCAATTAGATACTCTGTCGCCCCTCCTTCATCGGCAACCACTCCTATAACATCGACCATCCCTCCCTCACCGTCGACCCATCTTGCTTGATCCGCTGGTCACCCACTAAAACCCTCGTTGCTGGCCCTCTCTCTATTGCACCTCTATTTCACCATCTTGCTCTCTCGCACCTCTGGTTTGCCATCTATGAACCCCTTTGTTGTTCGCCATTCCCCAACACTGTCGCCTTGCTCGATCTTACGCAGAAAACCCTAACTCTCAAAAACCCTGGGGGTGATGACGGAAAACGTGGACGAGGGAGGACAACGGTGTGGGCATTTTCGGGTGCGTTCGAAAAATAATGTGTTGAATATCTATTGTTTTTAGAAAAATATTTTTTTCTTTTTAAAACAAAAATCCAAGATATCCGAACACATTTTAGAAAAATAGAGTTGTGCATTTGATTTTTGAGAAAAAAAGAGAGTAGGCTACAGGTCATTTGAACGTAATTAGAGAAAAAGAGGGTCATGGGCTAATGTACAAAAATAGAAGGTGTTAGGCACTCTTTTTGCCCAACTGCAAGATTGGCCTCCACTTTGTTAATGTTGGTTCTTATTTTAAACTTTTTAAAAGTAACATATACAGAATATGAGGTTGAAGAGAGTCCATACAAAAGCAAATAAAGGAGAAAAGGTTAATAACTAAAATTCCTAAGGGTCATGCTACTTGGTTGTCATTTCTAATCATGCCACAATTATTGTTTCAGCAAAGCAAACTAAAACATGCAAATGAGGATTAAATTACTCATCAAAGGAAAATAGAAGCTCTTATGAGGACATACTATATAGTTTGATTTCTAACATGCTGCACATAAGGTTAAACAGAAAAGACAAGGAGGTTAGAATACTATTTCTAAGCTACTGGTCATACAAAAAAGCTTATGGCCGTGGCAACAGAATGTTGCGGCCATAACAAAAATGAATAAAAACAACTGGCCGTAAAGAAATACGTAGTGGCTGTAATACTAAGGGCAAACAAATTGGCGACCGTGACAACCAAAGGTTGCGGCTGTGGTATTCCAGAAAAACTGAGAAGTTTTCAATATACAAAGTCCAAAGGAGCTTAATCAAACAAGATGCACAAAATTTATTTAAAACAATAGACATACAAGATTGAATAACTACTGCTTCAACAACATCATGGATCTCAAAACATGGTACATATATTCATTAAAAGAAGCAACAGAAGAGTTCAAATGTGATTTTTATGTTATTGGTCTCACAGAAAGTTCACGGCCGTAGCAACAGAATGTTACAGCTTTGATAAAAATGAAAAAAAGATGTCAGCCATGAAGCAAATATATAGCGACCGTAATAAGAAAGATAAAATAGCTCATGGCTATGACAACCAAACGTCGTGGCTGTTAGGTTTAAAGAGGTTACAGAAGCATTTTCAAGTGTCTAGTGTGCTAGTGAATATGAAACCACGCTAAAAATATTATGTTCTACATATTATAGAAAACTGTAAACATATAGTTTTTCTTAAAAATGAATACATCTGAACATGTTTTTATATATCTCACTTATCAATCATTACAAATCGAAGAAAATACATGCTTAACATGGATAAACTAAATGCTAAAGAAAATAATAAACGAAAACCTTAATCGTGACACCCCCGGGAGAGAGAAAACAGGAGTATAAGAAGTGTCACGATATCCTAAGATTACCTAGTGTGATCAATCGTCTCGGATGTCCCCTCGGGTGTGGAAGGCTAGAATCACAAAGTAGTATGTGCTCTAAAAACCTCACAAATGCAAGAAAAGCCACAAACACGATTCAGGAGCATTTAGTATTGGGTGAATGGGTATCGGGAGTATGATTGTTGTGCCTGGATTTAGGGTTTGGTTAAAAAATAAAAAATTCGAGAGTTATTTGAAAAATATTTTAACACATTAAAAATCAAAAAATTTTGAAATCTATTTTATTGAAAAATAAGAGTTACCACTTGATTTTTGAGAAAAATAAAGAAAAACATAAATGAGCCACTAATCTTTTAAAATATTTAACTAGAGAAAACAAGGGTTCGGGAGGCTAAGGTACGAATTAGGGAAGGTGTTAAGCACTCCATTCACCTAATCGTTAAGTTGGCTTCTACTAATCATTATTAGTTCTTAATTATATTCTCAAATGCATGCAAATACAGAAAGTGAGGGCAAGGAGAGAATAATCAAAATTAAGTAAGAAAATAACATAAGTATATAGAACATGAAACAAAGTATGAAAAGAAGTCCTAAATCCTAAAGCCTAAAGCATGCAAAACCTATACTAAAGGATACATGGTGAAAGCCACATGCGATAAACACATAATATGATTGATTAAATTAACTAGCAAGCCCTAATCATAAAATAATACTAAGTAAGTACAACATGATTCTAAAGAAAGATAAAGCAATCCTAAAGATTTATAAACATCAATCATGCTAAATTACCCTATAAATTATGTACCGGACATCTCAGATTGTTAACAAAATGCTGTAAAAGACAAGAACAAGCTACTGGAACAAAAGGTTGCGGCCGTAAAATATAAATGTTGCCGTCGCAAGGCAAATGGAGAAATGTATACATGCGTAATATTGATTGTTGCGATCGTAAAGATGTTAGTGCCAGAATGTTGCGCTTGCAACATCAATTATTGCGATCGCAAGGACTGTAGGCACTGTTTTACTCAATTTTGAAGGACAATGTGTTGGGTGTTATCATGCGATGTGTGAGATCGAAGGTGAAACAAAATTACAAAAAGAAAATAGATTATGACTATTTCAATCAAAAACACAATTAAAGCATGAATAATTTGATACTAACTAAAATTTTAGAATTCAGCATGTTAACCATGTAATCAAAAGCAATAAAATCGAATGATGAAAAATTAAAGAATAATCATGCAAACCATAAATCGAAATACGAAAATTAATTCGACCACTCAACGGGGGCAGAAAATGTGGAGAGAGAAATGTTGGGGTTCCAACGAGGGTACCTAAAATGTGATGATCTAAGCGTCTCCTCAAGTCATTGGAATCAATGCTCGTCTATTCGGTCCTCGGGAAGTACTCCAATTCTAATGTTCAGGTAATAAGAATGTATTGGGATACGGGTCGATAATGTGGCAGAGTATCAATGTACTTGAATTGTATTTTTAAAATTGTATCGAAGGTACGCTTATATAGAAAATTCCAACCAATGAGGTGCTGGCACGTTCAAGGCTCAAACTAGGCTCACAAAGCTTGCGGTCGCCACCTTTAAAGATTGCGACCGTGAGGTTTGTTAGGGTTTTCAAGAGATTCATGTTGTGGTCGTTATATTCAAGGGGACAGTCGCAAGGTTTAAAGGTTGCGGCCTCAATAACTTGGGCCAGTGAACAACTAGGTCGCGAGGTTCAAAGGTTGTGGCCTCAAGGTTCAAAAGTTGCAATCTTATGGTTCGATTTCATAGAGTGCTGATTTTGAATCACTTTTTGGCGATCGTTCAGAGACATCATTCCACTTGGTTTTGATCATCAGACTCACTCGGATAAGCTTAAGATTTTTCGCGAGATCAAATTAGGGTGTCTACAGTTACCCCTCTTTGAAACAACTTGTGTAGCAACGCGTGATGCGAGTTATGTCAAAAATCCAGAGACAACATCCATTTGAACGAGCCGTCAAGCTTAGGGACAAGCACACAAGCAATCATATGATGATGGTCGTACTTGAATCTCCATCGAGCTGCCTACGTACCCTTTTGCTAGGGATCAGACCAAAACGTAGTTATAGGACAAATGTAAGATGCGAAACATGACGCGGGTACAAGGTATGATGCAAAACATAAAAACTTCTAAAGGTCGAGTCAAGACCTAAAGGAGTATGAACAAACAACAATTCAAAGATCGAGTCAAGATCTAAAAACTCAGCTGGGTATAAAATAATCAAAAGGATTGAGTCAAGATCCTAGAAATTATCTTGAGCCGGAAAACAACACAAATTAATAGGTCGAGTCAAGACCTAAAAATTTAGACAAGAACGGGATAAAAATAATTAAAAAGTCAAGTCAATACTTTAAAACTATTTTTATTGGGAGAAAACCACAAATTAATAGATCGAGTCAAGATTTAAAAATTTGAATGAGAACGAGACAAAAAATAATTAAAAAGTCGAGTCAAGACTTTAAAATTATTTTTATCGGGAGAAAATCATAAATTAATAGGTCGGGTCAAGATTTAAAAATTTGGACAAGAATGGAATAAAAAGTAATTAAAAAATCGAGTCAAGATTTTAAAACTATTTTTATCGAGAGAAAACTATAAATTAATAGGTCGAGTCAAGATTTAAAAATTTGGACAAGAACAGGATAAGAAATAATTAAAAAGTTGAGTCAAGACTTTAAAACTATTTTTATCAGGAGAAAATCACAAATATTAGTCGAGTTAAGATCTAAAAATTTGGACAAGAACAGGAAAAAAAATAATTAAAATAAAAAGTCGAGTCAAGACTTTAAAATTATTTTTATCGGGATAAAATTACAAATTAATAGGTCGAATCAGGATTTAAAAATTTGGACGAGAACGAGATAAAAAATAATTAAAAAGTCGAGTGAAGATTTTAAAATTATTTTTATCGGGAGAAAATCACAAATTAATAGGTCGAGTCAAGTTCTAAAAATTTGGATGAGAAGAGAATAAAAAAAATAATTAAAAAGTCGAGTCAAGACTTTAAGATCATTTTAAAATCCCAAAAACAGGTAAGCAAACAAGCCTTTAAGAGTAATCATAACATCAAAAACGCTTAAAAGTAATTATAACACCCAAAACGCAATGATGTCAAAACACGTGCACCCGTAACATCAAGAGTTTGTGGTTGCAGGGTTCAAGGATCCAGGTCGCGATGTGACCATTGGGATATGTGGCGGCCGTAAGGATCTTTTCATACAAAGGTTGCGGTCGCAAGGAAACGCTTCTCAAACCAAACGGTCGCAACATCTAAGCATCATGAAGACCTTCAAGACTGCGCGAGGCAACCTCATTCGTGTCTCTCACTCACTCACTCACTCTCTCTCTCTCTCTCTCTCTCTCTCTCTCTCTCGTTCTCCGGCGATTTCTTAAGCTTTCAAGATTTTTCGGCTTTCTTTTTAGCTTTCGGGTCACCTCCTCCGACGCAGGATGTATACACTATTATTGTGCCTTCCCTTTCTCTTCATGGCAGGTCGTGGCTGCGGTGATGATGACCTTGGGGCGTAGCACGGGCCCTCAGCTACGGATAGTATGTCCATTGGCGCCACTAGGGGTTTCGGCTCCAATCTTCTTGTGGACAGGACTTATGACCCTTAGCCCTCTACTGTTATAAGGGCGATGGATATTCTAGCGACCGAGGCTAAGTGGTATGCACGGGCAACAACGGTAGTACAGGCGGCAACAGATCAGGCGGTGGCAGACCAGGCAGTTGCTGAGGATGAGATAGCGGGTTTCTTAAACCCCCCATGCTGGTGAGGGCATTCATGCTCCCTTCGACCCTCTTCGATATGCGCCAGTCCCTCACCATCTGAGACCTAGTGGGATGAGGAGATACGAGCCTCCGATTACCGATATTGCTTATGAATTCCTTCTCCGTGAGCCCCATGCCCACCTCTCTCGCCATAATCACGCGGTAAATGCACTTTTCTTCTTTTTCAAGGTTGAAGCATGCTTGTAGTTTTATATTTGAACATAGATGCATATCTAAGGTCCGCAGGTACTTGCAATATATGTATGTGATTAAAGAACATAAAAAAAATAAAATAAAAAATGCCCCTAGTTAAAATGCAACAACATAATTAATATGTAAGACTTGATAAAAGGGACTTATAATGGACATAAATGCAACTTAACCACACCATATAATATAATATTAAGAACTAGAGACCCAAGATAATGGACCTGGACATTGGACTATGGATCTTACAGAACACCTGAGCAACTGGAGTTTTTTGAACAAAAGACCTAGCTACTAGGATTTAGAACATGAGTGCCCGAGAAGCGGGGTTTGAAATATAGGATGCCTAGTGCACTAGGGCTTAGGGTGCTTGAGGAGCAGGGCTTAAAACAAATCTAAGGATCATCTCACGAACTTAGGCTTAGACAACGCTTAGCATATGACTAGAGTTTTTTGATTGGGATTTGCCTGACGCATCAGGGCTTAGGGTGCCTAGCTCACTAGGGCTTGAGAGACCTAAGTCGCCGTTTGAACTTAGGAATACTTAGATTATGCTTTGTACAGGACTAAGATTTTAAAAGAGGTTTGCCTGGTGCATCAAGGCTTAGGGTGCCTAGCTCACTAGGGCTTGAGAGACCTAAGACACCATTTGGACTTTGGTATACTTTGACAACGCTTCACATATGACTAAGATTTTTAAAAAAGGTTTTCTTGGCGCATCAGGGCTGAGGGTGCCTAGCTAACTAGGGCTTGAGAGACCTAAGACACCGTCTGGGCTTAGGAATACCTAGACAACGATTCGCATATGATTAGAATTTTTAAAAGAGGTTAACTTGGTGCACTAAGGCTTAAGGTGCCCAGCTCACTAGGGCTTGAGAGACCTAAGACATCGTCTGGACTTAGGAATACCTAGACAACGCTTCGCACATGACTAGGATTTTAAAAGAGGTTATTTCTTTTTTTTTTTCATTCTTTATGCATCTAATTTGATTTGACGGCTTCTACTATATCTTCTGATCATCTTGTTTTTGTTTTTATAGGTTGACCGATACATTAGAGGCTTCGGCAGCTTTGGTGATGTCTTGGAGTGGTACGCAGCCCTCCTTGCCTCAAGTCGTGCCTTCGTCAATGGATTCGGCTTTGCTAGGTTCATACTGTTATTGGGCGAGACTAGCAATGATCGGGTACAGTTGACAGCGTTGGCCGAGAGGTGGTGGGATACCACTAATACCTTCCACTTTACCACTTTTGAGGTCACTCTGACGCCTCTTAACTTCTTCATGATCACTGACATCCGAGTTGGTGGAGATCCCATTCCTTTTGACCTAGATATTCCACACTCCATAGAGGCCCTGATTTACTTCCTTGGCACTATTCCACTTCAGATGGATCAGGGCCGTGTCAAGTACACTGGGTTCTACACTCACTTTCGTCATTTTCAGTGTACAAAGCCATAACACTATGAGCAGGTTTCCCGGGCTTTTCTTCTCTACATCTTCGGTGTCTCCTTATTCACGAACAAGGAGAACAATGTCCATCTTCACTACCTAGGAGTCCTCTTCCACTTGGACTGAGTGGCCATTTATAACTGGGAAGGCGCTGCTCTTGCCACCCTTTATGGCTCTATGAGGGCTGTTACATGGATCCTGGAGGAGCTTAGTGTTGCAGGGTACTAGAGGATCTAAGAGGTATACCCTTTGAGTTATGAGTTCCTCAGGATGCATGTCCTGGCGAACTCATACGAGGATCCTCTAGTTATTCCCCGCACAGCTCAGTAGGCAAGATGATTGAAGGGGACGAAGCCCGAAGGTAAGAATTTAGACATATTTTGATAGTTCTTGGACCAGCTGACTCCTGATTAGGTATATGTTTTGCTCTCTACTCTCATTACTGCTCACTATTCTTTGCTTTATCATTGTTTACTAGTCACTGTTCACTGTTCTGATTCTACCACTGTTCACTAATTCTGTTCTTATTGTGTTATTTTCTTCCCTTTTTCTACAGGTCCGATGGGATGTTTAGCGAGGAGTGGAGGATAGAGCTGACATAGATCTGATGCGCAGTCGTGACACCTCTGCATTGCTGGTTCTTTTAGAGGGACCCTTTTGTTGGGAGTGTTACCTAGGGGAGGGGGTCGTCTGCTAGTCCCTCGGCTTTCATAACTTTCGGATCCCAGTGTCTCCTCCAGCTCTTATGCGTTAGACATATATTATGAGTGGCCTGGACATCATGCTGGAGGTGGTCGGCGTTCACACATCTACCTTGTTGGAGCCCACATACGATTACATGACGTGGGTGAGGGGGCATTTCATAGGACTGATGGGTCTTCTGCCCGAAGTTGCTGAGGTTCCTCTAGCTAGACTGGGCAAGGCCAAGAGGGGAGCAGGAGCAGCATAGGTGGTAGCTGTGCCGGGAGAAAGAGCTAGGGTTACTGGTGGAGCCGACGCAGGGGCGGGAGTTGCCGGGGCAATAGCAGTGGCTGGAGGGGTTACGGGTGCCCAATATTTCCTTGGGAGCTTAGTGTTTATGTCACAGGATACCCCGTGAATATTCCCATCCCAGTTTCACTGGCTTTGGAGTTTGTAGCGGATGCTTCTTAGGTTCAATCTCATTCTGATGCCCTTATTTTCAACATGTCCTTGTTATTTGCTTTATTAAGCTCTTTCTTCTTTTTTGCAGGTTAACTAAGCATAGGTGGATCATCACCTTCGATTGAATATTGGTATGAGGGTTCTGATTCGTCAGTAGGACGCCACTCTTTGTGCAGCCGGGATTGCTTTTGCCCCTACGGCTATCGAGGTGGTGAGTATCTTCTTGATTTCTTTTATTGTTCTTTTATCCTCTTTTCTACATTCTTATTCTGTACTTATTTATCTTTACGTTCTATTCACAGCCGCAGGTTTTAGTCTGAGGTGCTGTACAAGGTGGACGCCGTGGGTCCCGTGCTTTCTCTTGACCTACCTCCACTTGTGGATCAGCTTCATCAGCCCAGAGTCGCTCTAGAGTTGTAGCTATGATGATGACATAGATGATTAGGAGGAGGTATTTGACTCGTCCGAGGCTGACCCCTTAGATGCAGGCCCTTTTGTACCTCCCCCTCCCCGTCAGGTCCGTCAGCGACAATAAAGAGATATGAGAGATTCCCTCCCCCTTTTATTTGTATTCCACTGTTTTTGATACACTTTGATAAATTTAGATACATTTGATTTTTTGGACCTGCGTGCCCCAGTTTTATTTGTTGATGGGCCAGGGTGCCCCTGCACTTTACATACATTTTACATTTATGCTTATATGGTTGTGCTTGCATTGGAAACTGTATTGTTATTACAGTCTTATTTGTATAATGCATGATACAAGTCTTGAGTCATAGGCTAAATTTTATAAGAATTTACTTTTATTCTTAAAGTGGATATCACTTCTAAAAATAACAAAATTATAGACAAATGGTAAAAAAAGAGCCAACAAAAAACAAAAGATATACAAAATGTACGAAAAATGGTACACCTGCAACCTTTAAAGGTTGCAGGAGCAAGGTTTAGACCTTGTGGTCGCAAGCCAGTACAAAGGGAAGGCACGGTCGCATGGGAAAAGGTTACGGCCATGTACGGAATGTTGCGGTATATGCCTTGGAGGTTGTGGTCGTGACCTTTGAAGGTTGTGATCGTGAGAATCCTAGCATTTTTTGAGTCTTCTGGTGTTTAACCTCTTTATGCCCTATAAAAGGTGGATTGGGGCCCTTCATGTCTTGTCTCTTTTAGCATGATGGCTTCCTTTCATAGTTTACTTTCTATATGGATAGAGGAGTTTTCAATCGTCGAGCGCCTCAACTTTGTGTCTTTTGGTATCAACTATTTATTCTCTATGAGGGCTGTCAAAATTAACAAATCACTGCTGAAACTTGCTGCAGAGCTATGGGATCTACAATCTCATGTTTTTCATTTTGGCCTCAAATAATTGTGCCCTACTATAGAAGAGTTTATTGCCCTTTTAAACCTTGCTCCTCGAAAAGTAGTTGCAGTGTTGACTCCCTTTCTTTTTAATCAGCAACAGCTGATGCGCCTTTGTGACATGTCTAAGAAGGAGGCTTTTCTATTGACATCTGATAATTACCTCGACATTCCTCAGATCATAGATAGATTCTGTCCTACTAGTGACCTCAGTGATCTTGACTTTCAGTTACAATGCCGTTATGCCCTATGCTTCTGCCTACTTACCCGTTACCTTCTCGTTTCTTCTGATGGACGAGTTAGCTCCCTGTAAGTTGACATTGCAAGTCAGATGTGGTCGGGAAATGACATTATCTCGATGGTGCTTGCTTAGTTTTTGATTGGCTTAGACGCTGTTCATCGTGGCACAATCACTACCTTTGCTGGCAGTCCTCTGCTTCTTCAGGTAACACCCAGAATTCTTTCTTTTTGCTTTTCCTTTCCTTTTGTCAGCAATCCTATGCTAGTATATCTTTTCTACCCTTTTAAAACCCACTATCAGTTGAAAACATGCTGCTTTTGGCCCATTATAAACACACATCCTTTCTTCATCGAAGGAGCATATTTGTAGATTAATCAATTTCCACTTGCCTCTTCCACAAGTCCTCAATAACTGGCTTGCCTCCTTCTCGGGTTTTTGTTGGAGGCTCTTCCATTGCGCTCTTAAGTGGGTCAGTTTCACCCTAACTCAACCATCATGAGTGCATCATCCAAGATTCGTTGCTTGCTTGTGTCTTTTCGTGTACTATGATGTCTTCCGTGGGCACTTTCTTAGTTCCCTATCTGGCCTCTTCTTCCCTTTCATCTAGTTTAGGCTTGGGCTATGAGGGCTCATCATCATGACTACCGTAGCCATCTACGTAATGACCCGGTATAGACTCTAGTCGTGATAACCCGATTAATAATGTCCCGTGTAAAGATCTTGCTCGGACCCTAGTGTTAGTGATGGATAGTCCACGAGACCATAGAATACAGAAAAAGTTCAGAACCATAACTCGAATCGAAAACCCTAAGTTTGGCCTAAAAATCCTAAAATGGTTCAAAACTCAGGCAATAAAATCTTAGCACCCGGAGAGTCTCCTAACATTCTAAATGAAGTAAATATCATGAAATAATAAATTAAAAATCAAAAATCCTCATAAATAGGGTAAAATGAGCGTTTTGCTCATAGTACAGCAAAAAGTCTTAAAAATATAAATTTTGACACACAGATACCCTAAATCAAAGATTTAAGCACAATTAAGTAGCAAAAGATGAAATAACATCAAAAATAACAAAAATTCCCCTTAGTGGCCGATCACCTTGGGAAGTGTGTCAAAAAGTGACTTTTTATTTTTTTTTGTTTAAAATGATGAGAAAGGTATTAAATTAAGTTTTATGATGATCCAATATTTTTTAAACAAGTAATATACATAATAATATAGTGTTATAAGTCAACAAAAGCAAAGAAATCATTATTGAAGTTCATATACAACAAAATAAGTCAAAAAATTATATATTGCCAACATAGCTTAATTTGACTTAAAAGACTATATCTATTTAATCAATTGCTATGAAAATTATGATAATACATGAAAATACTATATTTATTATAAACATACTAAAATAATAGGTCTCAGTAGAAAAAAATACCAAAATGATACATCAAATTAACTTTTAATGCATTTTCTTGCACAAATGGGCACGAAAACCAAGAAAAATCCCTTGATTGATGGGGGATCAGATTTTTGTCCCCCCAAACTGATCCTAACTGTATTTTAGCTTCTCCAAATCTGATTTTGTCCCCCCAAAACTTAAGCTAAAGTAAACAAGCCCATGTAAAGAAAAGAGAAAGTACAAAAGTATTAATTATTTTGTTTCCTAACTTTTTTTCTTAAACTAAGCCCAAAAACCCTCTTGCCCATTAATATATCGGTGGAGTGAGAGGGAGAAAGACCATATTTTGAGTGTTCTTGAGGGTCCATGGGAGTTTGAGAGAAGAAAGAAGAAGAAGAAGAAGAAGAAGAAGAAGGGATCCAAGGAAGGGGTCTTTGGAGACCACGGTTTCAAAAGTTAAGTCATATTAGTTTTCCACCATATTTTGATCTCCCAAGAATGTAAGTAAAACCTCTAAACTTCGTGTCTTATATCCCTCAAAATATCCCCCAACACATCTCTTTAAACACCCTAAAAATCAAGAACCGAAATCAAACCAAAATTGTATCGTAATAACAAATGAGGGGCTATTTTGTTTATGAATGATATGAGATGTTATTGTGTGATGTTATCTTTGAGTTTGATAACTTATAAGTGTGCTGGAGCCTTGATATTAATGTCTAAAATTTAAGCATGCAAATACATGGAACAAAAACGTGACATGGCATTAGTAGAAAACTTGAACCCAAGAGGCTTATTTTTTGAGAACTTTGATGTTTCTGCCTTGAAATGTGAAACGCCATAACTGAGTGTAGAAAATTTATCTAAGCATGTTCTTTAACTCCAAATTTATATTTTTGTTTTATCTTTCATCCAAAGTTGGTTTAAACTCCTTTTCATAACCAGAACTCAAGATATTATAATTTTACCAAAGTGTGTCATTTTCTGACCAGCCAACACTACCGACTTAGAAACTCTATTTTAAAATGAGTTCTGAACTTTGGTTAAAATATGAAAGTTGTAGATAACATATA
>JAOTRH010127576.1:0-14449 GCA_034768845.1 Heliamphora exappendiculata
ATCTACGTATTTAAATAAATAAATGTATTAAATTTTGACTTTTTTGGTCTATTTAAAACTCTTTAGTCAATGAGTTTCTATTCATCTAAAAAATCTACAATTTTGTCAGTATTTTAATTTTTTATTCTTATTAGAACACTGTAAGCCATTTAAAATTTCTGGACGACTCAACTACTGCAAGTTACAATCTTACTAAAACACTACTGCCATGGTCCTTGACCACGTGGGATTAGAGAATCATGATCCAAGTGAGCTACAATATTAACTTGTGACAATCCCACCCTTTATTAAAAAACATGTGAATTCAAAGCCATGAATTATCAACGTGGCAGTAGCTTTATTAATTCAATAATACTTGTGCAATATTCGACTGTCTTTCGTTCTTTATTCATTTCACTTTCGATTACATAAAATTAAAATATAAAAACTTTGAATTGAAAAATAATTAATTCTTATATTGATCATCATATGCTTCTGAAAAATTTATAATTAATCTATTACGATCAACTCTCGTAGTTAAAAAAAATTATTTTATAATCATTAAATCATGCAATCAAATATACAAAATAATGACCATTAAAAATCGAAATTAGACTACCTGCAAAACATAGTTAGTTCAATCTAAATCTATCCGAACTCATGATAAAATCATATATAATTAAAGACGACTTTAATACCAATTGTTGGGACAAACTGTCAAGATTCTAAAATTATAACTATGATTTTAGTTAAAAAATAACTAAACGAGTAAACGTCGAAATTGACTTTAGATTAAAACTTTTGATATTGAATAATCAAAATAAAATTCGGTAATTATACTCCCAAAGTTAGTTTTAAGATTGTATCTTTTGAAATTTAATGATTTTGGTTACTGCAATGATTTATAGCCAACAATCTATCGCGATTTTTGACTTCTAATCAAATTTTCGACACAAACTTTCTGCTATATTTCTAAATGAAAAACACGGACAAAAAGTAAATTTTGATCTATTGTATTTTTCAAAACACGTCTAGTCGCATGTTCTTTAAATTCACAAGACTTGAAAATCTTAGAACCAATAATAAATAAACTGACGGCTAGGTTTTATAACCGCATATAGACTACAACATGAACCTATAGAGTAAATAAAGCATGTGTCTCCAATGTAATTATGAGATTCTGCCTCAACCCAGAAGTAATTTCATAAAAATATAAATTATAATTCATTCTACTAAATAATTATAATTGCACTCCTAACCTTATTCTCAAAACCATAGTATTCGATCTCATGTTATTAAATACTTATTTATTCTCCTCACGTTAAGATTACAGATACCCGCCGATTAAATTAAATTATTAATAATTATTTTTAATCGATTTCTTTGAAAATTTCTTAAGCCCTTTCGCTTAATTTATTTCACTATCGGATTATAAAATTCACATGCAAGGATTAGTTGGGTCAAAATTTATAAGCTTCTTTAAGAGGGTATAATTAATCACAATTTTTCGAGACGCGAACTCCGTCAATAATTAATATTTATCATATAATTAATATTGCTATTCAACTCACAGGGATTATAGACCCATACAAGATCGCACTCTTTAATGAATTAAAATAACGAATATTAAATATACATAAATAATAATTATTTTGGGATTAAGAGTATAAACACTTATAATAACCATGAGATGTAAATTAATTTATAAAATCAGTATAAAATTGATTACCCAATTTAGTCATGTTCAATACATACAAAGTGTACTAACACAATGAGTCAGAACAATTTTCGAAATAATTACCGTTCCCTGTAATCAAAACATATTTACTAAAATATTGTGCTATAGTTATACCAATGGTGTGTCCAATTCCATTTAAATTATGAACTAAAAACTTATATTTTACAAGAACCGATAATCTGTTCTTCTGTGTAAGCTAAGCTCTATACACCAGATTAAATACTATGTTAAATAAAAGACACCTATGCATAATATTAAATAAATAATGAAATGCATACATTACTTATTAAGATTTTCATAAAATGAAAAAAATAATTTTATTAATAAATAAAATTAAATACTAAAATTAAAATCATGATTTTTAATATACAACCCTAACACTTATAGACTCTAACATTCTTTATAATCAGTATTACATAACCTAAAACATCTCCCGATACTTCTTTCCTATCCAACATGATTCTAAAATCCTGAGTGCCTGTTAGGTATTTGAAAATCCATTTTAGTGCATTTCAATGCCCTTTCTTTGAATTTTCATGTATTTATTCACCATGTTGACTGCATGAGATATATCAAGTTTTATACAAATTATTAAGAACACGAGACATCAATTGCATTTGTATTTAATGTACGCTTTGTTTCCTCATCTAGACTAGGACATGTAGCATCTCATTTTGACCATGCATAATTCCTAAGCATTGGCATAACCTCCCAATGATAAATGAATATGCATGGACAAGCTCCAAACCCTTTGAGATCCGTAGTTGAACCTCGAATTACCCAACCGGGTTTTGAGCTTGACCACTTCTTTCAAAACTATCAACTCAATAAATTTGAAACCCATGGCTTTGGTTCTGCGGCTGCAGGCTCCCAAACAACAGTTGTAGGTTCTGAGAAATAGTATTAATGGATGCAGGAATGATACTTATAGCCGCTAATCTGAAACTCCCAGGTTGACAACCATAGTTTCGTTCTTGATTTAGACTCTTAGAGATTACTTGTGCATATCAATTCATGACGTTCTTTTCAAATAACGTAAGAGTAATTATTTGATACTTTCAAAATATTACGTGATATTGTTTATGCGGTAGCCACATCTAATGATATAGCAAAAAATATTCCATATAAAACAATATTTATCCACTTTTATTAGATTGATAAAAGATAAAAGTGATTCACTTAATATACATTAGATATTGTTATTTATAAAAAATACCATAGAATGAATGTTATATGATATTCCAAAGCACCTAATAAATTTTCCGTGCGTAGTGGTAAAAAATTAAGTCTAATAAAGAATTTTACCAATGTAGCGAAATTTTACTAAATAAATTTTTGTTCAATTTTAAAGTTTTAACTCTAGATTTAAATTATTTTAGACATTAATTAGAAGTTTGATTATAAATTTTTTGAAGCAACGGTAAAATTTTACTACTTGATTGCAACAAAATGTTGTTAACTTATTGTTTAGAATTTTATATTTAACATAAGTCTTATTTGATAAATATTCATGAGAGAATTTTATTTTTTTTATAAATAAATATGTACATTAAAAATTATAATATTTTAAAGTTTATAAATTGAAAATTAAAAAGCAATGGCCTTTTTGTTAATAAGATCTCTTGTGATTTAAATGCGCATCTTTAAGTGAGAATTTGAGATGGAGGAATAAGTTGTGAATGAGAGTGCTCCTATCACTCCTCAACCCAAGCAGTGAGATAGTCATTTTTTTTTTCCAGAAATCATAGCATTTTCATATAATTAAACTTTTTTTTAATTTATCTTACTTTATTTTATTTATTTTTCTTTTTTATGCATAAAAAAATATCTCATTGTGTAAAAAAATCTTAACACTTACAAGTTTTTAATTTATAACTGGTCATTTTAATATTTTACATTTAACGTGGTTTTATTTGACAGATACCAACGATAGAATATAAAATTACCAATTAAAAAAAACAAAAATGCATATGAAAATAATGTTATTTTAAAGTATAAAAATTTTAAATTTAAAAGTGATGACATTTTTATAAATAGGTTGTTAGATGATTTAAGGGATGTGCCCTTTTAAATTTTAAAATACTAATAGTGCTCTTATTACTCTCTTTCCTATTGAGTAGTGCACTTATCACTTTTCCTACACTCTTTCTCAACCTCAGCTTTTATAGACTTATCGATTATTTTAAGTTGCTTATTTTGATTTTTAGTAATTTTTTTTAAATATTATAATTAAAAGACAAAAACTCCATAGAAGACAACTAATAAACCAAATAAGTCAAATCTATATTTTTCTAATTTTCATGTTTAAATAAAATTTTCCAAATATTATTAATTGATTCTTAACCTTTTAAACTCCAAAGAAACAAAATTTGTTGTTTAACAAATTTCAAAGAAGACAAAAAAAGTGGCCCATTAGAATAAATTTATCTCAATGAGGGCATATGTTTCGACAAGTTTTTTTCTTAAGACTTTTAGCTTTAAAGTCTATTAAAAAACTGACTTTTTATTATAATTAATTAATTTTTTAAATATTTTTTATATTTTTATTTTTGTAAAAAAATCCAAAAGCCAAATAATTTATAAAAAAAACTTGTTCAAACACAAGCGACGTGTCATGATTTTTATTAAAAATATTAGATAACACACAAGTCTAAATGCACTGCTTTTACAAGATTTTTTTTATAAAATATTAATTGCACTGTTGAACGAGATGTTTAAAAAATTTAACTCTTAAAAGATTTTTTTTAAAAGGAAAAAAGTGAAATTTGTTTAGGGTACCTTTTTGTTTTTGTTGATATGTTTAAAATATTTTTTTTTTAGTTTTAAGATATAGTATTTGAAATACTGACACTTTTTAAAATTTTTTTTGAAGTAGATTAATGTTTTTAATTGAAAGTGTTTAAAAAATTTTTTTGAAAAAAAAAGTAAAAATATATTGATAATCTTTTTAGAAATGTCAAACACGCTCTTGTTTGGCATTTCTAAAAAGATAGCTTTTTTTTAAGCTAGGCTATTTGGCATTTTAAAAAAATTTATTAATTTAAAAAAAAAATCTATACACTCATCCTAAATACTCTAGTTTTTTTTTTTTGAAAAATAAAATAGCTATAACATCCCCACTTATAAATTTAACTTTACTCTAAAAATAAAAATTGTGTAATTATCTTAAATATTATAATTTAAAAATAAAAAATAAAAACATATTAGACATTTTAACAAAAAATCAATAAAAGCTACGCTACAAAATTATTCTAAATAATCATGCTTTTTTTTTCTCACTACTTTTTACAAAGTCATTTTTTTTAGACATTGCAAATCGAGTCCACAGTTTAGAAGCTGCTTTTTTTTTAAAAAAAAAAACCAATTTATTTAGAGATCAAAATAGAGACTTATGGTCCGATTGGCAACTAGTTTAAAAATTAATTTTTTTTTACTTTTTTGTGTATTAGCTTAAAAACATATTTGCTTCTTTGTTTTTTTTTTATTTCAATATCCCAAGCAAAAGCAAAACTCAAAATTTTCAAGTTTTTCAATAATCCTAACAAATGTAAAACACAATCTATGTTACATTTTAGAAAGATGCAAATATGACATTTGTTCCATATAACAATTTGAAAGGATGAAATTTTCCAATTGAATGGTTACGAAGAAAGTAGAAACGAGAGAAGAGGAAAAATGTAAAAATAAAAAAAAGAGTGAAGTGTGATTCTTTTTTGAGTCTTAGAGTGAGTGAATTTTGAACTCAACTTTTAATTAGTTTTTAAATTGTGATTAAATTATTTTTTATTATTTTATTGCTCTAGTTTTTTTGTTTTTAATTATTATTCAAAATTAATATTTAGATATATATTATATTAAATAGATAATTTTTTATACAAGATTTTTCTTTCTCATTTCAACCCAGCAACTGCACAGTAACGTACTGTACAAAAATTATAATTTAATTTTTGAATCTATTATTATGATTAGATCTGTTTATTATATAGAACTTGTTGAGTTTGCTATCCATACATAATTTTAGATTAATACAATACATATAGCTAAGTGATTGAATGATATTTATTTAACAATTTTTGTTAAAATTATAATTTTTATTTATTTATTTATAAAATAATATTATTCGATCACTTAATTACAAATATCGAATTAACATAAATTTTTTTTATGAATAACAAATTCGATGAGCTTTATATAATAAACAAATTTAATTAAATTTAAAAATTAAATAATAAACTCAGCGCAGTAAGATATTGTTACCTTCCCCAACCCCCTTTGGAGTATCTAAACAGTCGGGTTTTGTTTTTATTTTTTTGCTGATGCCCTAAACTGGTTTTTGGATATCATGTCTTTCATAAATCTATGTCATTGAATCAAAAGCTAAAAAAATTAGAGCCATTGATTATTAAGGCATGTTATTAAACCAAAAAAAACTATGCTGTTTGACATTCGGTCTCCGCTGCTTCGACTCCGCAGAACTCGCACATGTCACTCGCGATTCAATGTACCTGGTCGCCCCTTGAAATGCTTAGACGCAGACCCCTCAGCTCCGGACCTTATCTTCTTCTGCTGCGCACCCTCCCCCAAAACAGCAGCCGAACCACCACTTACCCTTCTTTCACGGTGGCCATGTCCACCGTTTCGACCCAGAAAGAGGCCGTTTTGAGCCAGAACGAGTCGATCCAGAACACACATCAACCCTTACAGGTACCAAAAAATAGTTGCTTCTTGTATATATATATATGTGTGTGTGTGTGTGTGTGTGTGTGTGTGTGTGTGTGTGTGGCATTTTATTGATGGGCTTCTTGGAATCCGAAATGGGTTTTAGCACTTTCTTATGGTTTGGCTTGATTGATGTTGTGTATGTGTGTGTGTGAGCTTGGTTCCGGGCATTTTATTGATGGGTTTCTTGGAATCCGAAATGGGTTTTAGCACTTTCTTATGATTTGGCTTGATTGATGTTGAAAATGCACTAATCTGGATCTGTTTAGTGATCGGTGCACTAGTTTCATTGATCCTATTCGGCGTTGATTTGGCTGGTTCTGGTCTGAAATCACCTTCTACAGAACACGAACAGTCTCGACATTCTTTTTTTTTCCATTTGCTTCTGGTAGTTGGACCTATCCAGAAAAATTGTCGGCCTACGAATGTGGTTTAAGCCCCTTCCGTTGAACGGAATCATTCGTGATTTCGTAAAGTGTCAGCAATCTGCATAATGCTATTTCTAGTACTTTGACGGATTTGAACTTGTCCTAGAATAGTTTCGGACGTCTATAATGGACTTATAAAACGGCACAAACACTTCACCTTGAAGGCTCCTTCTAGCCTTAGATGATTAGATCCTACAGAACCGTGAGACCAAGCGTAAAACTCAGCCAAAACGAAAAACACTTTCATGAGAGGCTGTGCCGCCCACGTCTTATGTTGTGTCTGAGCCACTTCAGAGTGTTTACGTGCTCTAAGATGTATGAAAAATGGAAATGTTCCTGAAACTTGTTTTGAGTTCCTTTAAATTATCTCTGAATAGTAGTTTTCAACTTTTCGTGCATATTGTTGTATGCAAGGAAAAATGGTTATTTTTTGAACGAATGTAAAACTTCTTAAACTTTACTTAGGTTGTTGCATTTATGACATTAATTAAATGTAAAAATTAACACATCATTTGAGAGAAAATGGAAGCTCTAGTTGGGTTTCCCAAAAATTTGACCATTGGTTTTTGTCACCTGTCGGAGTTTGGTGCCACAAGTTTTTTATGAATTTGGTCCTTGTCTTAACACATTTCTATTGGTTTATGGTGTGGATAACTTGAATTTTTGGATTGGGAGAAGTCTTAAACCCAAATTTTGTATTGTTTGAAGCATTGTAGGTGCTTTAAGTGGAATGAGGGGAAATGCAGATGAGGCACTATTCCTCTCACCTCAGAGAGATTAACATTCACCCCTGTATTGGAGGTGTCACATGCCAATTTTGAGGATAACATTGGATTCCTCTCGAAAACAAAAGTTGGAAGGGCATCTTTTTCGCTACATATGGAGCCCAATAGGGTGCAAACATTGGTGGAAACAATGTGTGACCATGGGGCACTTGCCCCTGACATTTTCGTACTTGCACAATTACCTACAAAAAAATGTAACGTATTTTCATATGGATGCTCTTACACTTTTTCGTACTTAGACTATTAGCCATAAAAACTGAATAAGTATTTTACGTGCACTATCAAAAAATTATGTTTAGTGTTCTTTCTAAATTATAGAAGCAAAACACCATTTTAATTTTTAAACTCGGAGACTATATATATATATATATGTGTGTGTCTTAATTTATGTGTTAAATATCCCGATTTTGCAAAAATTAGGATTTTTGAATTATTCTAGTTTCAATTGCTAAATCAAGGTTTTTGATTTATCCTAAATAGGATGATGGATACATTCAAAATTTCAAGGATTTTCTTTGTTTTGAATATTTAATTTTCAATCTTGTTTAAATTGGGTTTTTCTTTTTTATTTTTAAATAGGATGGTAGATACATTCAAAATTTCAATGTTTTGAATATTTAATTTTCAATCTTATTTTTATTTTAAAATTATTGTTTGCATTCATTGGGTTTTGATTAGTAATCTTATCATTTTAACATGAATATTAGCAAGTTGTGATTACTCATGGTATATTGACAGTGAAATCCGATATTGTTAATTTATGGTGAACCATGCTATCTTGCTTATCGGATAAATTTGGTAAAGTCAAAGATTAGTACGATTAGTTTGGTTTTGAATTTCGAAAACTTAAGATGTTATTCTTGAATGCAACGTTGGGGCCCTTCCGGTCATATCTTTGGGCTTATTTTTAGCTTCAAGGCTAAAGTTGATTGGGATGGAGTGTTAGAGGGGTTTCAGAGAAGATTAGCTGGGTAGAAGTGGCAATATCTATCCAAGGAAAGTATGGCCCTTTTGGTCATATTTTTGGGCCTATGAAGCACGGGTACTTTGGAAATGATGCCGTACATGCACCGGCTACGCACCGGCTACGCACCGGCTACGAGCACAACTCCGGTATGGCATCGGTATGTACTGGGTACTTCGAGAAAGTATCGGGTACTTTTTCAATTATTGGGTACGGCACCGGTACGATTTTGGTACATCATCGGTACGTTTTGAGTACGGAAGCGGTACGTTTTGTGGTATCTGAATGGATATGTTAGGATTTATATGAAATTTTTAAAAACTAAAAGAGTAATAGAGTAAATAATAAGTTATCTCTTTTGTTATAAAGATAAATTTGAGTAACATGATTTAGATTTTTTAATTTAATAAATATTAACATTTGAAATTTGTGTGAGAAAATACGTCTTCGATACTTTCTCTCAGAGTTTGGGCTACTGAAAACAACTTTAAAACTTTTAACCAATATGATTGCCATAATAGCATGTCCTCCAGCCCAACATGCTTCTCCATTTGAAATCCCAACTAGCAATTTCCAGAGACATAGCTTTGGAACGACAATGCTAATATGGTCTAATATTTATTTTTTCTCTCATAAGCTAAAAATAATTTTGTATTTGGTATATATGTAATGTAATGGTAAAAAGTGAGAAAAATAAATAAATTTACTACCGTATCACATGCGTACCCATACCCGATGTTTTTAGATTTCATCGTGCTGTACTCACACCGCGTACCCGGTGCTTCATAGCTTTGGGCTTGCTTTTAGGGGCATCCGTCAAGGCTAAAGCTGATTGGTGTGGAGTGTTAGTGGAGTTTTTGAGAAGCCTAGTTTGGTGGAAGTGACAATATCTATCCAAGGAAAGTAGACTCACACTTGTCAGAGTACTTTATTTAGCCTATTGACTTACTATATGTCCATGCATACCATCCCAGTTTCAGTGGCCAACAAAATGGAGAATTTTTAGTGCGATTTTTTATGAGTAGGAGTTGAGGAGTTCAAATACTAATTTGATAGGGTGGGAACATTGTTTGTGCCTTCTTTGAAGGAAGAGTTGTTAGTATTAGAAAGCTTGCTACACTTAATAGGTCCCTTTTGGAGAATTGGTTCTAGAGGTATGCTTGCGAAAGAGAGAGAGTTTGGAGGAAGGTGAATCTGCCACAACTATGGTTTCTTAAAGGATGATTGGGGCACTCCTCAAGGTGATGTTCTCATATGGAAGAAGCTTATGTAAGAGCATTAGTAAAGTTCGGAAGAGTTTTGAACAGTATATATATGCAGGTAAGGAGATGGTGACAAATCGTTTTTTGGATTATAGATGGTGCGGTGATGATGCTCTGTGTAGATTGTTCTATGTCATTTTCTTCTTTTGGCAAGGAGTAAAGATGATTCGGTTGTAAACTATGCTTGGTTACTGTTTTTGGAACATAGACCTTGGGAGGGATGCACAACATTGGGAGATGGACCAATTATTGAATATTCTTGGAGTTATGTACGAGCATAGAAGAGTAGTAGGAAGAGTTGATTCCATTAGGTGGGGAGGGGATCGAAGTGCTAGATTTATTATTAAGTTCGTCTACAGGTGCCTTTGGGGAACAAGTTCTTTAAGCATCTATTATGTTTGATGTGGTTGATTTAGTTAGAGTGTACCAGAAGATCATTTGATGGCGTGGAGACGCCATTATATAAGCTGAAGGCTGCAATATTGGTTCATAGGCACAATTAGGTGTCTAGGTGAGGTGCGCTTTTAGTGGAAGATACTTTTGACTTTGTAGAGTCCTTAGTTTTGAGACGTTTCTGTGGAGGCTTTTGTTGTGTAGCCTTCTTTTCATTTATTTTTTATTTTGAGAGTCCTTTTTGTCTTACTTTCTGTTTTCGTAAGAGGTATTTCCCCCGCTTATACAACCGACTTTCTCTTAATTCCATTTTATAATAGTACTTCTCAAAAAAAAAAAATTATATATTTGTTTTATTGCTTAGAAGCTACTAGCATGCTAAGATATGGAATTGGATTGGATATAAGAACATACCTAAGAATGCCGTATTTAGTTGAAAGATGCTTGATGAGAGGAATTGTGGTTTTCTCCAGGAAACTAAAATTTCGTGTACAAATTTAAATTGAATTAACTTTTGATAATTGGCACTGGACGCATAAGAGATGATTATTAGTTTAGTGAATTTTTAATCTTGCTACATATGTAATATTATCATTTCTTAGTTTGGATTATTGCTGCAAAATTATGTTGAGATGTGCTAATTTAGAATATCCTTATGCTCTTTTTTTTTCCTTTGGATATTTTAAATATTGGTATTTCTTATGTTGACTTGGACATGGCATTGCTATTAGAATTTAGAAGTTGAATAATCTAGTCTTTAAGATAAGAGGTCTTGGAGACATTTGACCACATCTTAGAGAAGCCTGAGGAAAGCAGGATAATGTGGGCGTCGTCTTCTTTCCTATATTGCCGCAAGAAAGACCGATGAGTCGCCATTGGATGAACAACATTAGTAGTCATGTCATCCAGGATACATGAGTTTTAAGTGTGTAGGTCATAGTATTATAGACGAGAAGCAAGTTTCAGCACTGATTTGCTCTCTGCAAATATGTGGGAGCCGATGGAGCAAAATATTACACACAATGATGATGTTAAGACATTTGAAATATATGGGAGCCCCATTTGGTGTTAGAGGTTAGTCTAGACACATGGTTTAGTAGTTTTTGCTCTCCTTTAGTGGATGGTAGGATTGACAGCAACTACATGTGGTGAGGAACATAGTTGGGCGCGTGAAGTATCCCCATGTAGTATTTTGATGCCATCTTTCATGCTCTATTGGTTTGATAAGAATTATTCTCCGTCATTACCATGCTTGGCCTAGACTGCGCACTTGCATTATTGAGAATACAACTTGTTGGGATCACTGCAAACAATGTTTGATGGCTTCATGGTTCTTGCCTCTTGGTTATTGACTAGTCTCGCTTTGTTAGTGTCTTCAGACATATTGAATCTGTGAGATTAACATACTGGAATGTATCACATTGGACATGGGGGGATCATTTGAAAAATCGTTTGAGTACATGCACTTGTGTCATCTTGGGTTTATTGATTTGGCCTTGTGAGCAAATGCTACTGTAGAATCATTTGAAAAGCCACACAAGGGCATCTGTATTGATAAATTTAGTCTACTAGGATATGCGACTTAACATATGGTTAGCTTCACTTGTCTTGATGCGATGCATATCGATAATGCAAGCCAAGAGTTCAGGTTTGAGATCCTTAGAGATTGTTGGGGAGACTTCACGGTTTGTGTTATGGAGTTACACAAGGAACATCTTGGAAAGGTTCTAGATGCAGAGCTAGAAGCATGTTGACACTTGTGCTTCTAAAGGTGAGAGCTTAAGCTGTATAAAAATTAATCCTAAGATTCTTTGTAGGAGAATCAGATGGCCCAATTTCCCGGATCTAGTGTTGTTGGGATTATGGAGTAAATTATGGTTAGTATTCATCTTGATGTATACTACCAATTTTGATTGGTTGGTTTTGAAAGTTGGATTCTGGTCTAAGTCTTGCTCATTACTCATTAGATGCAATCCAGAGCATATTGTGCTATCATAAAGATTGCAGATTGGTTGGTTTTGAAAGTTGGATTCTGGTCTATTTGAAAGTTGGATTCTGGTCTATGTCTTATTCATTAGATGCAATCCAGAGCATACTGTGCTATCATAAAGGTTGCGGATTGGATATTCTACTACTAGATGAATTGCGCCTGACTGGATTTCAGTTGTGCCGATTTGGGTGGTAGTTTGGGTTAATGCAAATTAGTTAGCTAGTAAACCGTCGAGAGTTGTATTTACGCAGGAGGTAGTGATACTTAACCACTTTTTTCTAGTCATACATATCAGATTCCTTTGTATATGCCTATAGGGCTTTTATGTTTGGAGTTTATGACAGCAGATTATACTCTTCGTGTGTTTTCAGTTGATCACTTGCTATAAGATTTTGTTGGGATAATAATGCCTCTTTGCATTTAGAATTATCCTTCCTTGCATAATTTATTATAGGGTAAATTTCCAATACCTCCCCTATGGTATTAGTCAAATATAGTCAACCCCCTCTTTGTTTTGGAAATTACAAATTCCACTTTATCAGTTACGTAGCTAAATGGAGATTGGAAAATGACACAAATGCACTTGCTGCATACAGGGCAAAATAATAAAAAAGAAAAATTGGAAGAGTCATATAAGGGCACAATAATAAAAAGAAAAAGTGGTAGAGTCATCCCTGCCTCTCTACAGTCCATCACCACCTTTCACTGTCACCACCAACACCAACTTTCACCTTCGCCATGCCTAAAGAAATTAACCAGTAGTTTTCAAATCACCGCATTGCCCCAAGTTGATGAAAATTGATTGCGGCCTTGTGCACCTCAGATTTCTCTTGATTGCCACACTGATTTAACCACAACAGTGCCCTCCTCTTCCTCTATCTTCTCTTCCTTTTCCACTTCAGTAACCCATTTGTTATCAGTAATACCCACCTTCACAGGCCCCATAACACCACCGATCTAGCACACGAACCCACATACTTTACAAGTACATATGCACAAACAAGTTGCACGAACAAATGTCCACATTTGCACCATTGTAGCCCCTTCTTCCTGATCACCAGTCTATGCTATTTCAAGCTGCAGGTCATGACCCTGGCTGAAATCATTTTGCAGACGCACGTTTTCCCTTTGCTCTTTTACAACTGCAGGTGCATTTGATCACTGGCTAAAATATATCATGAACTGTAATTTGACTCCCTTCTGGCGTAAATCTTCTCTCTTCAAAAACTCTCTAGAATAACATCGCATAAGAGTCTTGTGCAGTTATGCTGCATTTTTATTTAATTTACAGTTTATGTAAGAACATAAAATGCAACGACCTACATCCTCTCCCTTTGAAAAAATTACAAGCCATAAAGTACAACAAACAGTGGTGGTGTATAGTAATCCATTCTGCCTTCGATTGTGCTCAGTTAGAAGTCAATCACCTTGAGGTTGCGGCAGTAGATGCCACGGTTGTGGCAGAAGTTGATGTTAATCCTTATTTGCACATACAACATTGGTTGACTTATAATTTTATCCAATGTTGCAACCTCTCCTCCCTTACCCATCACCACTCCTCCCCTTCCCTCACCTACCATCATCCCCTTCCTTCTCTTTTCCCATTTCCCGAGCAAACCAGCTAAGGGCCATGATATGTGTACAAGAAATATAGGTCAACTTTAGTTAATTTTTATTTAAAAATATTGGTACCAGACCAGTGCAGCATGCTGAAAATGCAATTTACCTTAATTACGCACATAACCACGCTAGGGTAGCTTCTATTGATCTTTATTTAAGGATACATGGGCGCTCTGATCTGTACTTTTTGGACAGAGAATCTAGCTCATTGTTTTGTACATCGAAAAATTGTCAACACATCACTCTTAACATTTCATTTTCGTAGACATTGAGTGTCAGCTGTATAAATTATCTTTTGTTGGCATACATGTAATTATGTAACTTTTGGAGGACTAAGAATTATTTATATAAGTGATGCACATAGATCTACCGTACTACCACTGTATTTAGACAGTTTTGGGTAAAAAGAAAAAACCTATGGTTGTGTATTTACATGTGGAAATGTCTCTCTCTCAGGCATGCGACTTCAACATTACCCTAAGGCATGTGCACCACACCCAAGGTTCTAAATCGCGGTATCGGCCTGCGTAACGGTCGCGGTCGCGTGTAACGGATATCGGGCGTATCGGTC